>PISX010001902.1:0-176590 GCA_004024625.1 Mellivora capensis | reverse complement strand
TCTGTCAAATAAATAAATAAAATCTTTAAAATAAAATAAATATAGTATTTTGTAAAAAGAAATATTTTTGAGTTTTTACCATATACCTGCTAGAAATCCAAATATGACTAGGACACAATCCCTCAAGTTTCAAAAGGGTGATTAGGAGAAATGTGTGGTTGCTAGGAAGTACAAAGAAAATGTCCTAGGAAATTAGCAAAGAAAATGAATCTCTCCTGTCAGGTCACACGTCCAGGGTCACACGTCCGGGTCAAATCCCAGCTCCACCACTAACCCAGCCACTCAAACGCAAACACTTTACACTCATTGCCTCATCTGCAGACTCCTCTGTGGAGTCGTGTGTGTGGTTAAGTAGTAAATGTGTGGAAAACACAAGCTGGGCACACAGCAAGCGTCCAATCAAATGGCAACTACCACTCTTCTTATCACCCTCATCAGGACCAGGTTTCTGGAAGTGGTGGTGGTTCTCGAAGGACAAGGAAAAGTCACACAGGTGGAAACGATGGGAGCCATTTCAGGTAAATAGGACTACACAAACAAGGTGGCCAGGTGACTATAGCTACTCATCCAGTGACCCCTTTCAGCTAGTGAGCAGGTGTATGTGTGCATGTGAAAATAAGACAAGAATGGTTAAGCCCAGATTACGGAAAACTGAATAATTTACGTATGTATCAGTGGGTAAGAAAATGGGAATCATGAGAGATCTGAGCTTTTTACAGCTTTTAAGGAAAATGTGTTCCATTTGTGTGTTCTCCAGCCCTGGAAAGAGACCGTGGCTGTCAGGGAATGCACAGCTCAGCAGATCAGACAAATGAAGGGCTAGTACAAAACCACGTGAAAAAGCCCTGGGGCAGGGGGAGTTGTGAAGACAGAAGAGGGAGCCTAACTGCCTGAGATGGGGTGCAAGGGGAGGAGAGGATAAGTGCTGGGGAGCTAGGCACACACATTTTATTAAAAACTAGCAGCCCATATATGTAGAAGCTAGAAACCAGAGCAAGGGTCTTGCAGGTCTCCATCCCTACATGCTTCCAAATTAGCTGTTTGGGGGTTGGGGGGGAGTCTCCAAGACTCTATGAAGCCAAAAGCCCGAACCCCCTACTCAGAGTTGTGAGGACAGCTCCAAGGAGCAGCAGTGAAGGTGGCGTGAGCTGGGAAGTCCAGCACAGACAGCTAGGCAGAGGGACCAGGACTGAAGGCAAGGTGGACAGGCGATGCTCCTGGGGACTCTGGTCAGCCTGCTGCGCCCCCAACTGCCCCCTTCTGGGCTGAGCTCTGAGAGCAGAGGCGAGCAGCGCCCAGAGCTTAGTGTCCTGGTGGTGGAGAGCTGGTGGCTATGGAAGTTAAGGCCTACGTAAAGCTTGAAAAGAACCAAGAAAACGCTGTAGATGGATTTTTATATATTTTCTTAAAGACTTTATTTATTTATTTGGCAGACAGAAATCAGAAGTAGGCAGAGAGGAGGCAGAGAGAGAGGAGGAAGCAGGCCCCCTGCTGAGCAGAAAGCCCGATGCGGGGCTCGATCCCAGGACCCTGCGATCATGACCTGAGCCGAAGGCAGAGGCTTAACCCACTGAGCCACCCAGGCGCCCCGATGAATTTTTATATTTAATGCAGGAGATAAAATCACCCTTTGAAATAAGTAGCATTTGTTTTTGTATCTGCAAGGGGAATGATACTGTACTTTTCAACAGGGCTGAAGGTCAGAGCTCTTGTTTCTTGATTAAAGTCAATAAGACCATGAAGAGGAACATATATTCAGTCTGTCGGAATATAAAGCACTGAGCTCGGTCACAGTTTGTTCTCTCCTATTACCACGTACACAACACTGGACCTCAAACCCTGGTCCTTGGGATCTTATGGGACACCTCATGGTGGAAAAGCACCACGAGCAGCTCCAAAGCCCCTGGTCAGCGCCAGCAGGAGATTGTGTGTGTGTGTGTGTGTGTGTGTAAGAGAGAGAGAGAGAGAGAGAAAGGAGGTGTCCGAGAGAGAGAGAAAGAGAAAGGAGGTGTCCAAGAGAGAGAGAGAAAGGAGGTGTCCGGGGATGTCCCGCCAGCAGCCACTGAGTGCCCATTGCCCCAGACACCCCTTGCTCACGCTTCTTCCTTCTTTGGGACTGAGGGAGCGGGGGGAACGGTCAGCATTCACAGAACACAGGGACCCAGGGCTAAAAGGGCATCAGAAAATGACATAGCTCAACCCCCCTCCTTTCTCAGAGGGGGAAACTGAGGCTCAGAGAGGTCCAAACTCACATTTTTTGGACCCCTGACTATGTACGTGCCAGGCCATGTGGTTTCCAAGACCCCGCTGATTCCTGCTCACAGCCACCCTATAAGCAAGGACTGTTTCTATCCCCTAACGGCACAGCCCGAGATACGGAACTCGCACTCGAATGCCAGGTGTTCGAGTTGATGGGAGGGAGTCCAGGCTGCCACTCCCTACCCAGGAGAGAAGCCGCCTGACTCTCTGTGCCTCAGTTCCCACATCCATAAATCCCAGACAATAACTGCCTCTGCCTCCCAGAGCTTTGTTGCAGAGACCAAATGAAAAATCCTTACGAACGCATAAAATTGTACGTGGCCAAGGATAAGCATGAAATTCCTAATATCATCAGTATCTACTAAACCTAGCAAAACTCTTCTGCTTCTCCACAAGGAAGAAAGAAGAAAGACTTGTCCACAATCACAATCACACTGGGGCTGGGGAGAAAGAAGAAATTTGGTTTACCGAACAACAACGGGGACGATAGGTGCTTATTCTTCCCGGGGCTCCTGCCAACAACAGGAGGTCCCTGGTCACTGCCTTACCATGTCCGGACCCAGGGTCCTGACAGACACGGACTCACGCGACAGGGACAGCCACCCTCATAATAGCGGGAATGCCCTTCAGCCTTTGTCTGACTGCTGCAGCCTCTGGAGAGACTCCTCTCACCATTCCCTGCCCCATCAGATCCTGCAGCACTCCCTTTACGCTGACCCAGCACCCTGGCAAACGTCAACTGGGCCAGCAGGATTCTGAGGACGGCATCCCTGGGACCAAAGACCATGCTCTGAGCACAATCATGTCCAGAGGAGCTCCGAGAAGCAGAAGATCAAGCAGCTTGGACCATCTTGGGGGAAAACGAAGCAGAAGGGAAAGAAGTAGAAAGAGGGACCGTCTAGACAGAGGCGACAAGACAAACACACATGGGAGACACAGCAAGGCCCTTGGGTGGCACTCAGTTCCAGCCCAAGGAATAGGCTCAGCTCTCTTCCACAGTTTCATTCCTAAATTGTGCAAAAGCTATTATAAAGCTTGATATAAACTTTATACAACCGTATGTGAATATACAGATCCTGATACCTATGTATACACAGAGCTTTATAAGAACAGCACGAGGCACATGTTAATCACCCCTGTGACCCATCATTAATTTACCCCAAGAACAATGAAAGGAAACCCCTCTCTGTGCCCAAGGAGAGAGCAGAGGACGCCACCATGAAGGTAGATGTGCGCAGCGGCAGCAGGAGGGCCCACAGAGGGTGGCTGACGTGCTGGAGACACGAACCTAATCTGGTCCTGGCGTGCGCACGTGGGGGGTCGGGGGGTGCAGGGATAGCACTGCAGACAACGGTCAGGGGCTGAGTCCCGAAGCGTGACCAGGCGCGCCGACTGCCCGGGACGGGAGGACACAGATTGTGTGCAGGTTGGGGTGGGGCAGGACAGGCGGACGGCAGGACAGGAGTCGGGTTGAATCCTCCCGCGCTAGGAAGCAAGACGGCCGTCCTGACACAGCGTGAGGAGACGGGAAGAAACCACAAGCCGCCAGGGTCTGTTTCAGAGGCTCCCCTGCTGCCCACACTCAGCCCTTTGATCTCGCCCATATGGAGATTCTAAAGGTGTCAGACCGCCCTGCGTTCATCATTTACGTCAGTAACTCTCCAGGACGACAGCTGCTGGTCAAGCCTCCCTGACCCCAGCCGGGAGTCGGGCCCACAGGAGCAGCTCCAGGCCGGCAGCCTCCGTATCCTCCGCGTGCTTGGTGGAGCTGTCCATCTTGCCACCACTTTGACTGACTGGCTCGCAGACTGGGGCGGGGGAGGCCCAGGGACCGGGGTTTTAACATCTGGAATTCTATGCACACTGAAGTGCAAGAATCCTTAGCCTTTGGCAAGTCAGCATTTTCTCAGCTTTCTTAGGTTGTAGATATACCTTAATTGGTGGTTTCACATTATCCAACACTAGGAAGTGGAGTTACCTTTTAAGTAAATTATTTCAAATTAAGTAAGGACTCCATCCATTACAGATAACCTGGTCATTAAATAAAAATGTAAAATATAACATATCGTGATGATCAAATACCAGCCAAATCTCATTTTCATCTTTGTCAAAGGCAACTGCTGGAAATAAAATTAATACCATTTTCTCAAGAAATGCATTCAGAGAGTCATCCCTCCTTGCTGACCCAGATCAACTACCCATATTACACCGATAACAAATTTCCTTCCAGAAAACTTCCAGATCTGAATATAAATAGTCAGCAACACAAACCGATGAGTCACCCAACAGAAAGAGAAAAAATCTACTACTAAAGCTCAGATCACGATTTCTCCATCTGTGATATTGGACCCTCTGCAGAAAAGCAGCTCATCTGTTTACAAAACAGCTTTCAGCAATCCCCCCCACCCCAACGTGAGCCCCCTCCAAGGAGAAGAGCCCCTGCCCCACACCCTGCAAGGAAGGTGTGCTCGTTCTTGGGGGAGGGGGGGTGGGAGCTTTTGGTATCTGTTCCTACTAGAAGCCTGGAGAGGATGGCAACATTCTCACCCTCAAATCCCCCCTGACCACAGCAAAGGCCATTGTGGGGTCCGAGTTAAACCTGGTGCAAGTAAAGTGGCTGCATCATGGAATGAGAGCTTTCAAACTCTACCCCATGAAGCTGACAGCAAAGTTCATGCAGGAGTCCGGGGAGTGGTGGGGGACGCAGCTGTCTGAGCTCAGCAGCAAGGCCGAGGGGCTGTGACAACACTGATTTCTCCCCATTCTAGAAGGTAAAAGTTCAAATTCAGAGTGCCAGCATGGTCAGGTTCTTGGGGAAGGCCCTTTTCCTGGCTTGCCTCTTCCTTGTTGTGCTCCCATGTGGCAGAGAGAGAGAGAGAGAGAGAGCGCGAGCACACGCACTCTGGTCCCCTCTTAGAAGGCACTGACCCCATCATGGAGGCCTGACCCGCACGCATGGCTCATGTAAACCCAGCTGCCCCCCGAAGGCCCCAGCCCCAACACAGTAAGTACTGGGGCTTCAACATGTGAATTTTCAGGGACACACTCAATCCACAGCAGGAGCAAAGATGGTTCGAAACTATCCCTTCTCTCTGTTTCAGCAGAGCCATGGGATTTCATGGGTTTTAGGGCCTCTAAAAACTTTCTTTTAAAAGGGTTGTCAGTAGCTACGAAAAAAGTTTTGAGTGTACAGGTAACAAGGTTTTATTATGACCAGAAGCAATAGAATGGTGTTCTGAGTCTTGATGGACTGGCACAATTCAGAACCTTTTTTGCAGGAGAGAGGAGACCTGGAGACCAGAAAGGAGGAGCTGCTCAAGTGAAGGTGCCATGGTATTCCGGCCCAGAGCCACCCTTCCTTCCGAATCCACGGTACTCGTTATTGATGCCAACGTGGCAGCTGGCTTGTGCTGCCATGGGACCCCTTACCCATTTAATCTTGGGCATCTTTTATAAGCCAGGTCCTGGGATAGGGCTAACATGTGGACTGTTCATGTAACGTCATGTCATGACCGGCTGGCTTCCGTGTCAGTGCAGGACAACTTGGCTCAGCCCCCAGCAGGAAACAGACATCGAATGGTACTTCCAACCCCGCCCTGTCTCAGGGCACCATCCGGGCACTTAAACCAGGGCTCCTCGCACGAGAAGCCTCACTTCCAGCGAAAATCACTCGAACATCCATAAGGTGATGAAGAGAACAGGACAACTCTGCAACCTCAAGACACGAGACAAACACAATCTGTTGATATAGAATCAGAGAAAATGCAGTGGACCCAGGAACAACGCAGGGGCTAGGGCACGACCCCCACGCCGCTGAAAATCCACAAAAGAACTCTGACTCAACGACCAACAGCATACTACTGACCAGAAGCCTTACCGATAGGCAACAGTCAATTTAGCGCGTATTTTGTTGTATTATTTACTATATTCTTATGACACAGGTAGGGAAAAGAAAGTGTTAAGAACATCTTAAGGAAGAAAAAAATACATTTGTAGTCCTGTACTGTATTTGTTGGAAAAAACAAACAAACAAACACAAAAACCCTGTAGAGGTGGATCTGTACGCTTCGACCCCATATTGGTCATCAAGGGTCAAAGGTACATTCAAGGCAAAAAAAAAAAAAATTCAAGTTTTGTGAAAGAAACAAAGTCAAGATACAGTTTCTGCCACACAGACAAATATAAACAGGTAGATGTAGTGTATTTAATAAATAACATTTATTAAGTTTGGTGTGGAAAAGGATCATTTTATCCTGACAAAGTCATTAACGTCATCACTATGAAGCAATGAAAACCCCCCATTCCCCCAGAGGGCAGCTTTCTAATTCAGAACCTGGAACTCGGCTCTAGCTGCAACCAGCCTTCTCTTCTCCTTTTCCCCCAGCATTTGTCATTTGTGTCTCCTACCACACCTGCACACTCCTTTATCCAGCATAAATCCACTTTCAACCCAATTCTTCTGTGCACTCAGAATATTTATAGGTTAAAGAGCGCATTAAGGCACTCACATTGCATCAGGGGCAGGGACTGTATCTTGTCTGCAGACTTCGGACTTCTGTTAAAAACTGTACGGGTGGGCTCTGGTGATGTGAGATCAAGACTGAGTCAGGCATAGGAAGAACCACGCGGAGAGGCAGAGGAAAAGCTGCTGCCGCCACGGGGGCCTGAAAGATGGGCCTGAAAGATGGGCCTGAGAGGCACGGCAGGAAAAGGAAGGAGGGGGTGGAGCTAGCGCGTGGAAGGAGAGAGAGCTCCTCGCGGTCACAGCCTCGGCCGCGGGGGCCAATCTCCCGTGACTGGCAAAATGGGAACCAGTGGCACAGACGGTGATTCTCAAGAAGAGGAGCCCCATGTTCCCTTCTGGACCAGGCGAGGGACTCCAGGTGTGCGAAGGGGATAGGTGGCCTGGGCACACTTAGGACTCACTTGCAGGGAGGAGTATTTGGAACTATTCCACTAGAAATAATCTTAAATACGGGGCTGTGATGTGATCTCCTTGGGTCCCACTGAAGAGTTGGGGAGGCCTTCAATGGGACGGAGGAACGGGGAGCCCTGTCATTGTAAGAAGCTCAGGAGAAGGGATGGTGGGGAATATAAGGAAGAAATCTATGACCCCCCCCAAAGATCCAAGGCAGGAGGGAGGAAGGAAAGGTCCCAATAGCACCCCCGGGTGACATGCCCAGGCAGCTAGGAAACCTCGATGGGGTTCTGGTGGCAGGACAGTCCCGCAGTGAGGACTCGGACCTGAGGGCAGACGAAGATGGATGCTAGAAGCCCCAGCTATAAACTCTGCAGCCCTTCCCCCCTTCTCCCACACATCTGTAGCTAGAAACACAAACCCCACCCAGCCCATTACACAATGCTTATCTGGATATGATCTAGGGTCAGACTCCACGAGAGGAAGGCAATGACTTAAAAGTTAGGAAATACTTCTGGGCTTCGCTGGGGGAGAGGAGATGGGGAAGTCCACCCTGTGAAACAAGGAGGTGACCACAGTGCCCCGGTTCTTCCCCCAACTTGACACAGTGCTCACTGGGCTATATGTGGAAATGTGACCTTTCCGCCTGGAAAACCCCCGCCTCACTGCCTTCCTTAGAAGGGCCCATCTCCTGAAGGAAGCCAACTCAGAGAGCAGCACTCTTCTTAGGTATCCACGCCTGCTTGGCAGCTGGGAAGCTTGGGTTTTAGCTGTGTAAAATTTCGGGCTTTGTCCTCGAGGAGAAAATGGAAACCAACAGCGTGGTCATTGAGGTGGCTTCCATTCTTAGAAGTCAGCACCCTGATGTTCATTCAAAACCCTAACAGCCCTCACACAATTGGGGTGATGAGTAAAGTCAAGTGTGAATGTCCTTTGAAGACTGTGTTGGTTGTAAGTAAATTCTTTAAACATTACCAGAGCTTCTTCACCCAAACAAACTCAAGAAAGAAGCAACATTCCCCTTGGAAAGTCTCTAGTGACCATAACTCAACATGGCGCCTCCCAGAACCCTGAGCTTCTGTCTGCAGTTCCTCAGAGGGAGAGGTGCTACGTGAGTGCACAGATGCGAGAAACTGGCTGCTCAGAGGGAGCCAGGTCATTTGGTAAAGACTTAACATGGCCCCCCTCCAAAGGATGGACACCTTTGTAAGCACCTGGCACAACACAGTACTCCAAGTACTGTGCACACAGCCCCAAAACGGCGTCTTAAATTTCAAGGAAGGTCCGTAGGCAGTTGACCCTCCAGAGCCTGGGGATCCCATGTGTAGCCGGCCAGGCCTCAGCTCACTGCACTGTTCAACCTCTGGGCATCTGGAAAGCTGCACGCTGTGTGACCTTCTGCGGGGTCATTTTAAAGAGCACAACATCGATGACATTTCTTTGCGATCACTGTGGTCTTGTCTCTCCCCACCGGGGGGGTTTGAAGAGAGACCAGTCCCCTGTTCTGTCGGCACTCTTGGCCCACGTGTGGCTTTTCCCCCTCTGAATCCAGAGCACACGGTGGCTCGGCGAGGCAGTGTCTGTCACCACAGGGGTACGCCTGGCGTGGCAAAAGAGCAGGACCCATGTCTCCTCTAGCTCTGACTTCAAGCCACGCCACGCACTTTGCCAACCAGCTGAAGCCACGGTGTGAACCACCTGCACACTGACCAGGAGGCTCAGAGAAGTCCTTTCTGGCAACGTGAGTGTCCTTCATAGGCGGCAGTCTCTGACAGCCCAAGACCATCCCTTTGCTTGTCCTAAAAGTCCAGTGATGATAAAAGGGAAGGTGGTGGGACGTGGAATTAAAGGATGGCTGCCATTTGTGGTGGAGACTGAGAGCTGGTTTCAGAGCCTCCCAAACCCTACAAGGAACAGACTGTCTACACTCAGGTAGCGCCCATCTCTCGGGTGCTTCCTCGCTGGCAATCCTATCATCCCGAGTGGCACAAGGTGGGTGCTGTTACCACACCCATGTGACAACGGAGGACTCTGTGGCAACTGCCCTTGGTCAACAGCTCCCACTCGGAGGAGCCATGACTTAAGCCCAGACCCAGTCGGACTTCAGGATCCATACTCTTCAACTCACCAACATGGAAAAAACAGATAACTCAATTACAAAGTAGGCGTAAGACTTGAAAAAAGACATTGCTCCAAAGATGATACACAAATGGCCAACAGGAATATGAAAAGATGCTCAACACCAGTACTCATTAAAGGAATGCAAATCAAGACCACAATGAGGTATCACCTTGCACCCATTAGGATGGCCACTTCGGAAGAACCCAAGAAAATGGTTATCGGTGAGGATATGGAGAAACTGGAACCCCTGCGCACTGCTGGCAGGAATGTAGAATGGTGCAGCGGCTGTGGAAAACAGTACGGCGGCTCCTTTCCCCCCAGATTAAAAACAGAATCTCCATGTGATCCAGCAATTCCCCTTTTAGGTACATCTGGAAAAGAACTGAAGGCAAGATCTTGGGCAGATATGTGCACACCCATGTCGAGTGCCACCGTTATTCGCTATGACCAAAAGGTAGAAACAACCTAAATATCCACTGAGAGAGGAAAAAAACAAATACCCACCTCCCCCACACAGAGAGTGGAATACTGAATAGTCTTAAAAAGGAAGGAAATCTTGTCATACGCTGGAAGAACCTTGAGGGCACTATGTTAAGTGAAATATGCCCGTCACAAAAAGACAAATACTAATCGGATTCCCCTTACATGAAATAGCTAAGGTAGTCGAGCTCGCAGAAAACAGAAAGTAGAGTGGGGTTGGCAGGAGTCCAGGGGAAGAGGGAGTAAAGGGTCAGTGTTTCATGGGTATAGAATTTCAGTTTTGCAAAATTAAAAAGTTCCGTAGAACCACTGCACAAAAAATGTGAATTAACTTAACACTACTAAACTATACACTTAAAAATGATGAAGATGGGGGCACCTGGGTGGCTCAGTGGGTTAAGCCTCTGCCTTCGGCTCCGGTCATGATCTCAGGGTCCTGGGATTGAGCCCCGCATGGCAGGGAGCCTGCTTCCCCATCTCTCTCTGCCTGCCTCTCTGCCTACTTGTCATCCCTCTAAAAAAAAGGAAAAAATGGTGAAGATGATAAATTTTATACATTTCTTATTACCATGAAAAATTTTCAAATGTATTTATTCTTTTAAATTCATACTCTTAACCAGGATGCTGCCCACTGATTCTCCGGTGGATCCTGCCTTTCTGAAATTATCCTTTTCCTCTCCAGCAGCCAGAAGCCATTTTCAGAAATATTCATCACAATGGGAGTTATCAACCAGCACCAAGTATCACTTTATTTCTCCTCAGGACAAAGAAAACAGAGGACCATGGGCTGGAAGGAGGCAACGGAAAAATCTCAAAGGGCCCATTTTTAAAACTCTGGCAACTCAGAAAAGGTGGGTGGGCAAGGAAGGAGTTCTGATGTAAATGAAAATCTGAGAGTCCAGGATATCCTCTCAAAGGTCACTCCAATTCAAAACATGCAGAACATTCCCAAGTCCTGTCTCTCTGCCATACAAACACGTGTCTCTCGCTGGGTCTGAGGTTTTCCAAGGCCATGCACTTTTGCCTTCTTGGGGCCCGAGCTATCATTCACTATGCAATACTGCCTCTCATGGAGGGAGACCATTACTGCCAGCCCCATGTTAACAAAGGGTGGGACTGAGGTCAGGTGGCTGGCCCAGGGTCCTAGAGGTGGGAGGCAGTGAGGACAGCCGGCACCCAGACCCAGCCACCTGCACAGCTCCCACTCGGGCTGCCCTGCAGTTGGCGAATGCGGGGGGGCACTGACCCTGGACACTATTCCCAAATACGATGCAGATGAAGGCCCCTGGGGGTCATACGGGATTAGAGCCTCAGTCTTCTCATCCGTAAAATGAGGCATTGTATTGAGAATCCCTTCTCTTTCTAACATGAAAAGCTCCGAATCTTCTAAGTTTTCAGTAATATCAAAGAGACTTTACTGAGCTCCACAGACTTGGAGTATCATAATAGGTGGGTGAAACAGAAGGACTGAACAAGCAAGAGCCTTTTACGCTGCCATCCAGAGTCCGCTGTCTAGGACAGGCATCAATACAGACACACCTGCCAAAGGAGACAGAGCTATACCATTCGGAAAAGCATGAAGTAGCAACAGCAGGTAAAACGGTTATCACTCACAACCAAAGGAACTCTGCGACCCCCTGAGGGCGGGACCACCAGGGACTGTGGCAGTGAACTGGAGTTTACATTAGCACGGGAAACCAGAAAAGGCAAAAGGCCAAAGCCCTCCCCTGAGAAGCATCTAGAGGACATGACCTGGGTCATTGTACCACTAAAAATGGACACCACGTGTTGGGAAAACAGGACAGCCACATGCAAAAGGATGAGACTAGCCCGCTAGCTTATATCCTATACACAAATTAACTTGAATGGATTAAAGACTTGAACATAAGACCTGGAACTATAAGGTTCCCAGATGAAAACGTTGACAGTAAGCGCCTTGATATCAGTCCTAATGGTTTTTGTAGATCTGACTCCAAGGGCAAGGCCAACAAAGGCAAAAACAAATGAGATTATATCAAACTAAAAAAAAGCTCCCACACCAAAGGAAACCATCATCAAAATGAAAAGGCAACCTAGTGACTAGGAGAAGATATTGCAAGTCACATATCCAACAAGGGGTTAACATCCCAAACATATAAAGAACTCACACAATTTAATAACAACAAAAAACAATACGATTAAAAAAAATTGGGCAGGTGGGACGCCTGGCTGGCTTAGTGGGTTAAGGCTCTGCCTTCGGCTCAGGTCATGATCTCAGAGTCCTGGGATAGAGCCCTACATCGGGCTCTCTGCTCAGCCGAGAGCCTTCTTCCCCACCCCCTTCTCTGCCCACCTCTCTGCCTACTTGTGATTTCTTTCTCAGTCAAATAAATAAATAAAATCTTTAATTAAAAAAATGGGCAGAGGATGTAAAGAGACAATTTTCCAAAAATGACTTTTATATGGCCCCAGGGCCTTGCAAAGATGCTCGACATCACTAACACCCAGGAAAACGTAAACTGAAGCCATGATGAGCTATCCCCTCATGCCGGTCAGAAGGGTTATCAAGAAGACAAGAAACAACAAGTGCTGGAGGGGACATGGAGGAAAGGGAACCCTCGTGCACGGTTGGTGGGGATGCAAACTGGTGCAGCCAGTCTGGAAAACATTATGGAGGTTCCTCAAAAAGTTAAGAAGAGAACTACCCTATGACCCAGCTATTCCACTCCTGGGTACTCATGTGAAGAATGCAAAAACACAAATGGAAAAGATAGGTGTCCCTTCTGTTCACAGTAGCATTATTTACAAGATCCATGAAAAGGCAGCCACATACATGTCCACTGCTGTGTGAGTGGACAGAGAAGATGTGGTGTACACAGACATGGTAGAAGACCACCCAGCCATAGGGGGAAAAAAAAAAAAAGAAATCCTGCCATTTCTGACAACACGGATGAGCCCGGAAGGGACTATGCTGAGTGAAATAAATCAAAAGAAGAAAACAGAAACAGTATGACTTTACTCATGTGGAATCTAAAACAAAACAAACAAAAACAACCAAAACCAAACTTACAGATTGGTAGTGATCAGAAGGGAAGGAGGAAGAGGTGGGCAAATGGGCAAAGGGGGTCAACGTATGGGAATGGATGGTAACCTGACTTTTGGAAGTGATCACTTCGTAAAGAACACAGGAGTCAAATTACAGTACTGCACACCTGGAACTTATATGACGTTACAGACCAATTTCACCTCAATTAATAACATAATAAAATGAAATAAAAATAGACACCATGGTATATTTGCCTTTCTCATATCACTGATGTGACTTCTTCAGAAGGAATAAAACACTGCATTATCAGGAACCTTAAAATGACTTCAACCGCAGAGTTTAAACTTCAACCAACTGTTAATTTAGAGAACACACTGATTCGGACCAGCCTACCAATTACAATTCCGAAAGCAAAGTCTGTAGTTGTACAGTCAGAGCAATCCAAGGAGAGGGAGCGTGGTCTCTTTGGAGCAACTGGATATAGAGAAAAAGGTTCCATGGGCTTTTAAATTTATTAATGTAACTTTTTTTTTTAACAAATAAATGTTTAAACTATTCTCCGAAACTATAAACATAATATACTGCCATTTCATTTCTGCTGAGCTAAGAGATCATGCAGACTTGGAAGCTGGTGTGACTGTACAGAGTGACTTATCAGCTGGGAAAGCCGGTGTGCAGAATAATTGGGAATCTCAAAGATTCTTAGGTAGCCAAGTGTCTAGGACACCTGAGGTCCTTCCTGGGACGGCGAGTGGATAGGGAGGGACCCTCGGGAGGCAAGAACACCTCAGGCAGGAAAGAGGACAGTGGCCGGAAGGCAACCAGAAAAACCCTTCAAACGAAGGGTTGTAGCTCTAACTTTTAGGCTAGATTTATGCAAATTAAGGCTGTCACTTTCTCTGCTCAAACTACTGGTTACACCAAGTTGCATAATTCCAAACAGAAAGGGTGGAAGGGGGATCAGCAAATGAGCATCTGTCGTTCAAGTCCACAAGAGAAAGAAGTGATTTTATAATCAGGTCCATTTCCAACAAATTGGAATACTTGCTGTTTACCATGATTTGTGACAGGACTATGTTTCCATTATAAGCCTCTATGAGATTAAATATGTTTTGAACATCTTTCTTAATTAAAAATTAATTCTTCCTACTATCAAATGTCACTACTTTATAAAACTGAAAAAGAGAAAAGAGAAAAATATCACCTATTATCACAACTTTCCAAACTTCTGTAGAATATCAGCATGTTTTCTTTATACTTTTTCTCCATGTATATGTTGTCACACATAATCTGAGTCGTTATAATAAAATACCCATATTTGGTTAATATTCCAAAATCATCTATCATGTATCCAGCAGAAATCAAGACTCATCTATGAACCAAACCCCGTGCCAGGTCCCAGAAGCATAACAAGACAGGGTCCTTGTCCCCATGGAGCTTTCAGTGGCCTGTTGAGGAGGCGTAAGCAGACACAGTCCCCAGGCGGACTCGCCCACACCACAGGTCTAAGGTCCATGGAGAGCCCAGCAATGGCTCACTGGTCTTTCTTCTTTCAGGAACACCTTGACCACCTCGGGCTGCTGAGCCAATGACAACTCCCCACCTTGCTCTAAGAATCCCAAATTCTTATTACTGGGTAAATATGTTAATCAAACTTCCTTTCCAGCAGCGGAATTTCTGACAGAAGGTCACCAGCTTCTTTCCAGGCACTTCTGGTAATGAGAAATGTACATGCTTGCCACGCATCATTTCACCTACTTCCAGATAAGCCGGAAGTGTGATGAAGCCAGTGAGCTCCAGTTATTGTCACTATCACAGCTCTGCCTTTGGTTGGTAAACAAGATCGGGAACAAGCTTACACCGACTTGTGGGAGCTGGAGGCTGAGCCTTCTCCTTCCAGCATGGGCCCCGCCCTGTTCCTTCCCACCGTCTGGATAGTAAGTTGAGTGGGTCCCTCATGCCAAGCTGGCACCATCCTTCTCCGGTCCCTCCTCAAAGGAGCTGCCATGAGTTGGGCCACTTAGCTCCCGAACGTCTCAAGGCAAACACAGACTGGCTGTTAGGTCATCAGCTGTCCCTGGAGCTAAGAGGTCATGCAGAGTTGGAGGCTGGTGTGACTATAGAGAGTGACTTATCAGCTGGGAAAGCCAGTGTGCAGAATAAAGAGGAAACCAGAAGAAAAATTACATGGCCCCAAAGAGAGGGAGCCAGAGAGAGTTCCGTGGTTCCGGACAACTTCTGATTTCCAGTTCTTGCCCTTATCTTGATTTTTAAAAGCCTCCTTCTCATTAAGCTTGCTTGAGTCATTTTCTGTTTCTTGCAATAGAACAATCACTGACTGACGAAGTCTCATCTGTTTCCTGAGCATTCCCTGAATGCCGCCTATATGCAGTGGGCATTTGAGGACAGCTGAGAGCTGAAAACAACTTCCTCTCTCAAGAAACTAGAAACTGGTGGGTAGGCGAGACTAGAACATAATCAGGGAAAGCAGGTTGATGATAATGAGGTCAGGTTTAATGGGAAGAGAAGAGAATGCAGCCAGGGCAACCAAGGGTCCAGTCCCTTCTACCACTGATGTGCTGTATGACCTTAGGTAGGGTCCCTCTCCCTCTCAGAGCCTCGGTTTCTTAAACTGTAAAATTAAAAATTGGAAATTTCCAAGTCCTCATGTGCTTTTCTATTCTTTAAAAGCAGTGAACCCAGTACCACCTACGTATCCAGTGACAGTATTTTTAGAAGCCAATTTGGATGGAGAAGATCGTAGCTTCTGCCCAAAGTTGACCACCTCGGCTGGGAGACGACACAACACAAGCACCATCCTGAAGGCTGCGTCTGCAGTTCCGAGTGATAGGGTCAGGGTGAAGTGGGCCCTTAAAGAGCTCGTCACCTCGAGCAGCCTGCACAGAAGCTGGACGAGGGAAATGTTCTTGAGCTAGCCACTGGTCACATGTGGTCCTTGAGCGCTTGAAGTGGGGCTAGGGTGAGGAACTAAATCTTCTACCGTATTTAAGGGTAATTAGTTTACATTAGGCTTAATTAGCCTTATGTGGCTAGTGGCAACTATGGGACAGCACAGACCTACAGGTGGGGACAGATAACCCCAGGACAGAGCACGCGCCTCTCCAGCAGAGACACGCATCAGAGAAGGAAAGGCTGTTTATGTCCAAGAGAAGAGAGGAAGAGACGGTGACACTGAAGGGGACTGGACAGATCAGGAGGGTCTGTCGGGGCTGAAGTGTGGTGTACTGGGTGCACATAGGACAAGAGAGCAAGAAGAGCTTTCTAGGCAAAGGAAACGGCCCGTGCAGAAAGGCAGCATGTGAGCGGGTGGCAAAGCGCTGTGCGCAGGCAGAGTGACAACCCCTGACTGCCGCCCCCCACATCCATTCTCCCCTCCGTCCTCACAACCGCTGACAGTGCACGAGGCGGCAACAGGCTCAGCCCAAGATCACGGCCTCCCGGCCTCCCTTGCGGCTGCAAGTGGCCCACGACATGGTTCCAGGTAACGAGACCAAGGGGAGCTCTGCTAGGGATTTCTGCAGCGGTGTGGCTCTCTGGATACAGAGGGGTCACCTTTTCCTCCTTACTGCTTTCTTCTTCATCCGTCTTGGAAGTGTGAGGGGAGCAAAGGTGGAGCTGCTATCTCGTGACCAGGAGGCATTCAGGAGGGTGAAACAGGAAAATAGAAAAGCCCCCAGGTCCCCCATCACATAATGGAGCTACCGAAACAGCCGTGTTCTCACACCCTCCAAACTCCTTGTTTTGTGAGAAAAACCAGTCCCTCATGGTTATGGCAGAGTAGCAGGATTTCTAGTACATTCAGTCAGACAATCTCTAGAGGACATTACATTTGGCACTTAGAGGTGAGGGGCTAAAAAATGTGGAACCGGCAGGGCAGAGAAAATCAGGGAGCAGGAACTGAGGAGGCATGGCAATCAAGGGACTCTGTGCTGGTAAAACACCCGGTCTGACTGTCAGCAGCCTGCCCTGCTCGGGGCCACACACTGTCTGTGACATACGTCAGCGTCAGGAACGATGAAAGAAACTTCCAGAATGTGGGGTGCAGAGACTTTTCTAGGGCAGAATGATGAACACATTCTGAAAGTAGCAACAGGAAGACAGACCACTTTGTTAAGGCAGCTCTGCCTGCCTGTGACCTGTAAATCCCACCATCTGAAGCCTCACTGGGCTAACAAAGCCATCGGCTTCTGTGACCCAACACAAGGCCGGTGCCCGTAAGAACAACTTCCCCTCAGTAACCGTCTGGGGAAGGTGATGCTACCAAAAAACAATTCTAAAAACCAAACCCACTGAGGTAAGACTATAACCTCTCATCACCAGAACTGTCCTTAATCAAAAGTTCTCAAGCAAACACACCTGGACAGGAAGTGAACCACAATACCTCAATGTTCTGTGAAAAACCTATTATTCTCTTAAGTGTAAAATGCATAGTCTGGCACCACAAATTATTTTCAGAATTATATAAGGCCATAGTTACAGCATTTGCTTATCAATAAATGATGTTTAAAATCTTGTTAGTGTCCATTCTGTAAATATTTTCATTCAGATGAAAGTGGTAAAACAAATTTACTTAAAAAAAATCCATTTAGAAAGTAGTTTAATGCATCCCTTGGCTTTATTTCAGCATTTACAAAATCAAAGGCTCACCACGTGTGCCAACAGCTGTAATTCTGGAGCAGATAGCTAGCCCACGTCCAGTGGGAAGGTATGGCTTCGCTACCTCCAGGAGATCCACATTCCTTCATTTAAATAAATGATCTTAATAGAAACCATTCAACTAGGAAAATTCTAGTTCTGTTTTTTAAAATTAGGATACAATAATGCCTAAACTGGGTGCTGTATTAGCAAAGGCTAGCACTGAATTCTAGAATCCTTCCAACACAAGAATCGTTCCCTCACCTATCACAAACACAAATTCAAGCAAATGTTCCTAAAACTCCACAGTTCATCACTGGGTTTAAGAGATTGGATTCAGGGGTGTCTGGCTGGCTCAGTCTGTGGAACATGCGATTCTTAATCTTGGGGTCATGAGTTCAAGACCCGCACTGGGCCTAGAGCTTACTTAAAAAGATAAAATATAAGAAAAAGAGACTGGCTTTAGAGCTGACTTGGTGTGAATCGTGGCTGTGCAGACTAAGTGCCGTGGGAGCTGAGGCCGCGTCATCTGGCATTTTCAGCCTCGCCGCTAAGGTGAAGGGCAGGGCCACCCCCGCCGGAAGCCACCACGAGAATTACCATCCAGCTGCATAAGAGTGCAAACACTAAATACTGAATACATGATAAGGATAATTACAATGGCTAGTAATTTAATATATGATTACTTTTATTGCAAAGAAAATAGAACCTGTTGGCTGCTCCAAAATCTGCCATAGAACGCATTTCTGATTTTCAGTCTATTGTTCATCTCACTAACAACCATCGAGGGCTTTCTTGGTTGGAGTTTAAATCAGAATGGGATGTGCCCTTGCCTATAAACCTGCAACACCAGCATCACCTGGAAGCTGTACGAAATGCAAATTCTCGGGCTCCCCTGAGAATTCCATCTCCAGAACCACAAACGTCAGAACTAGGAACAGCAACATGTGTCTCCACGAACCTTCCAAGGGGTTTTAAGTACACTTGGTTTGAGAAGAGCTAAAGGAAACGTCATCTTGGGTCAATACCATTAATCTGTGGCTCTCTGATGGCCTCCCTGGAATTGGGAGAGCTATGGGGGCCCTGAGAGAGGCTTCCCACACCCCTTGCCTTCCCAGGTGCTCCTGGGGGCAACACCAGAGTCCCCTGCCCACCCCCCCAGCCTGAAGCAGAAGGCAGGCACACAAGGCCAGCCGGCAGGGAAGCCTGGTCCTAGGGACCAAACCTCGTGCTCACCCCTCCCCCCACAGGCCTAATAAGTCTAACCGTCAGAATGTCACGTGTGACTCTGACCCCCGAGGAGAGTGTGTTCACACCGGCTCACCCATAAAACCCTTCCTTAACAAAAGTCCACACAAAAAGCAGGTCCATGAATGTTCACGGCAGCGCTGTTCCTAATAGCCAACAGGTGGGAAGAACCAGAATGGCCGTCAACCTGCCGATGGATAAACAGGATGTGGCCCTATCCTTACAACGGCCTGTGAACGGCCCAGAGAAGGGAATGAAGCACTAACACACCCCACAAGCTGGTGAACCCTGCAAATGCTCAGTGAACAAAGCCACAAAGGACCAGGTAGTGTCTGATTCCATTTCTGGGACCAAGCAGGCAGTCTGGAGAGACAGCGAACAGAGGAATGGCTGTCTCGGGCTCGAAGGAAGTGCGGGAGGTGTGGGGTTTCTTCTGGGGGGCCAAAAGTGTTTTAAAATTTGGTTATGCTCGGGACGCCTGGGTGGCTCAGTTGGTTGGGCAGCTGCCTTCGGCTCAGGTCATGATCCCAGCGTCCTGGGATCGAGTCCCACATCGGGCTCCTTGCTCGGCGGGGAGCCTGCTTCTCCCCCTGCCTCTGCCTGCCACTCTCTCTGCCTGTGCTCGCTCGCTCTCTCTCTGACAAATAAATAAATTTTAAAAAATTTAAAAAAAAGAAATAAAATTAAAAAATAAAATAAAATAAAATTTGGTTATGCTAATGATTGCACAACTCCATGAATATGGGGATTAAAAACAACTGTACGCATTATTTTTTAAAATTATACACTTTAAATGGATAAGTTGTAAAATATATGAATTATATTTCAAAAAGGTCCTTTTTTTTTAAACAAAACATACCCTTCCCCAGAGCTGATCAAACCTGCCCAGCAGTGCTGTCGAGGTCACATAAGCAGGCTGTAGGGAAGAAGGGTACAGCGGTGAGGAGGGCCAGGAAGACGGCGAGGGAAGCAGGCACCCAAGGCGCAGTGTCGAAGGTCCTCGTTCTCAGGACCGCGTAAGCATAGGGTCGGTACTTACAGGACCCCGAAAGTGAGTGCCTCTTGTAATTTTGTGTGCAGGACGCCTTGTCCACAATCCTGCCCGGATTTTGAGGCTGCTTCGTGTTCGAATCTATCTACAGATTTTAGCCCACTAAACATATTTTCAAACTGCTTACCATCCCTCTCGCTTTATAAACTTCAATGGCTCCCTAGCACAGACAAATCAAGGTTCAAAGGTGACAAATCAAGATCTTCTACTTGGGACATTAAGCCTGGGGCACACCTTCAAAGGCTCTGGAGTTAGATTAGCCCTGAGGAGGAACTCCCTGCCAACCAGAGTGCTCGAAGCAGAGATTCACACTGAGGCCCTCAGATCACAGGGCTTCCAGCCCTCTGCCCCTGCAGACGTCCTACCAACTGGCAGAGGCTGAGATGGTATCTTTGTATCATCAACAACCTTAGCTCCAGCCTTTGCACAAAGGCTGAACTGTACGTGTTGAACATTCAAACGCGTTCGGTTAATTAGGAAAATGTCAGTCAATGCTAACAACTGTTATCATTCACAAAATTAGCCAACTAAGGTAAAAATCTTGCCATTTCCCATGGCTTCCCAATGACCGTAATGATGGGCCAAGAAGCACAATAAAAGGGGGAAAAAAACATCTAGTAGCTTCAAACTACAGAAATCCATGAACAATCAGATTTCTGGCTTATGTTATTTAATCTTGAACCTGGTCTTTATTCACTGCAGAAAAGCAAAGTTATAGTGAGAATAAATTAAGAATTTTAGGGGTGTCTGGGTGGCTCAGTGGGTTAAGCCTCTGCCTTCGGCTCGGGTCATGATCCCAGGGTCCTGGGATCGAGCCCTGCGTTGGGCTCTCTGCTCCGCGGGGAGCCTGCTCCCTCCTCTCTCTCTGCCTGCCTCTCTGCCTACCTGTGATCTGTCAAACAAATAAATAAAATCTTTAAAAAAAAAAAAAGAGAATTTTTAAAAACCATGCAACTGGCAACTAGAGACCATTATCTTCCTTCTTATTTTACCCCCTTCCTAGAGCCCAGTAGAAAAAGAAAACATGTCAATTTCAGAAGGTAGCTCTCTCCATTCAAATAAGCTGGAAATGAGCAAGGAAGATACATACTGTAACAAAAAACGAGACCAAAAACAAAATCACAGGAGAAAGAAAGGGCTGAGATTGGAAGGAACGCAGGCCCATCAAGACACAGGGAACAACACTGCCACCAAGTGGTGACAGTGCCTCAGGTCCCCCTCTGCCATCTCTACCCGCAATCTCAACTGGGACAGCAAACAGAATCTTCCGTGGGGGTTTCTTTTGTGTGTGTGTGTGTGTGTGTGTGTGTGTGTTCAAAGAATTCGTGCCCAGGCCCCATCCCCACCCAACTGACATGGCGAGGCGGAATGCAGAGGGGCAGGTGCAGCTGTATTTTAAAACCTCCCCAGGTGATTCTGGAGCACAGGGAAAGCCAAGAACCGGGGATCAAACAAAAGGTCATACCGATGTTACTAGGCTACTTCTATTTTCAGTGAAATTTTACTTGTAGTCATTCCGCTTATAAGATCCATTAAAATTTCCTAATGGTATATAAATTCTTGAAAATTTGGCTATGTACAACACAAATCATAGTTCTATAATGGTTTTTACGTGTTGCACGATATAATCATTATAAAGATTCCGAGTACATTCCTTAGTCTTGCCATTAGTGTCTTTATCTAATATCTCATCCAGCGGACTTAAGCTGATCATAAATTAGACACAGCTATCCTCACAACACAAAACCCTTTGCATGTTAGTTTCACTGGACTCTGCTTATACTATGGGTTTCAAATCAATAAATCTTATCTATATTAGATGTGTTTTTCTTTTTTCTCTTTTAAACAAGACATAGAAAGTCTGAATGCTTCTATTTTTGGTGGACTCTGCCAATACACGATGTAATCTGAAACACTTCAGGAAAAGCTATCAGACTGCCACTAAAATTGTTCCTCGGCACACAGAGGTAAAGAGAAGGATTTTCCCCCTTTCCGGAGCCTGGAGTTAGCTAAAAAATTATTTCTTTAACAACAAAGACTTATCTTCTGTATGATACACTTGGAGGCAAAACTGTGAGTGTTTCTGCTACCAAGTACCTGGTCAGGAGTTGACTTTCCACATTCTGCAGGCCTGACAATGGGGTCAGAGCCCACTAAGGAAACAAACACTTGAACAGTCTCTGTGCCCTGGGGGCCACCCAAAAGGCAAAGCTTCCCTGGAAAATAAGGGGGCAGGAAAGAGGCAGAGCACCACACGCTTGGTTTCATTTGGCACATTATCAAATTTTCTTATCGCTACCAGCACATGTGTATCACTGCATTTTCTCCACAAAACTCTTTCCTTCTCTAGGAAGCACCAACCCTCTCAAAAAAAGTCCCTAGTGACCCAGATTTCTTGGAGGTCTGAGACATGTGGGTGGCCCCTTGGGGGATCCGCAGGGATGCGTCACAGCAGAAAGAGGCACAGGAGTCCCATTCTGAGTCTAGAAGGTCTGAGCTGGATTGATCATGGTCGTTTGTTTTAAGCTCTTGCTACTCGTATTGGACCAGCACCATCAGCATCACTGGGGTGTCTGTCAGAAAGGGAGACCATCTGGACCCACTGGACCAGAGCCTGCCTCTACACGGGTTCCCCAGAGGACTACAAGCACATGAATACTGGGGACCACTCCATGTACAGATGCCTTCACGTCTTTGTCTGCAGGAGGAGATCACCTTGCCCGGGCTCCACTTCTGGGGCAGGCCTATGGTGGGATCAACAGTGAGAAGGCTGCTATCCAGACTTCAGCATGGGCACCCTCTCGGAACAATGACATCTGCACTCAGCAGTGCCCTACAAACGCAGCCCTGAGCACTCCCAACCCTCAGCAGCTTTACCCGAGGCAGACTGAACGGCGCCTCCATGATACCACGTCTGAGTAGTTCACAGTTTACTCCACTGACTGTCCCCATACTCGGCATCCCACAGACTCCTCACCCAAAGAACCCAGACACGACCGAGAGAGAAAGCATCTTCCTGGGACTTCTGGGACAGTAGCCACAGGCAGCCACCACAAACTTAGAGCACCACTGAGGACTCCTGCTTTAAATTTAAGCAATCGGGCAGCTTTTTAGATTCAATTTTATGATCTATGTTTGTTTTATTGCAAAAACATCTGCTTGCCAAGTCTTCAAGTACCAACTGGGGACTCCCCTACTTACTGCTTTCCCTTCAGTGCGCTGGCGGACACCCGCCCGGCCCCTCCGAAGTTCAGGATGGGAACCATCCCGCCTAGACTGGGCTAAAGTCAAGCAGGGATTCCTACAACAAACCAACTGGTCTCTGTTGAGTTACAAAAGTAAAACAGTCTGGGATTTGGGAATGTTTCTGCTGGTCCTACTAGACATAAGTGAGGACGTTTCTAAGTAGAAATTAACTGCCTACCTACTTCAGATGGGTCTTCAAAACACAAAATTCAGATTCTTCCAACTAAATTATTTCACAGAGCTTTTGTATACAGAAAGTCACACGCCCCTGAGTAAACGACCAGCTGATTCTGTTGACCACCTCTGTCCACGAAGCCTTTGTATTTTCCTCGTCTTGTACTACACTTAGAGCCACACTCCCTGCTCACTAACACCCTTCTCTCCAGGTCTGAGCCCATCTGTTACAAAAAATTAGGACCCCAAAGTTACAGGAAATCCTATGTCTCCTTCACTTATATCCCTAACACTAATACAAACACCATGGTTTTTAAGTCACTGGCGGTTTGTTTTATTAGTATTTAACATAGTGGGATGAAACGGGTGGGATGGCACAAATAGGGGCCTCACTTTTTCAGCTTGAAAAAAGGCCAAAAGGTTTCCTTGTCTAACTTAAGTGTGCGCCGCCAGGAGAGAAATACGAAATGGTCACAAGGAGTCACTCTGAGCATCTGAAACACCTGAAAAGGCCCTATTCAGGGTTCCCAGCAAGGACACTTCCCGCCCACCGTGCTTAAGCCCTGAGAGTAAGCTCCCTGCGGCCAGCGCCCAGCGCTGCAGACACCTGGGAGGCCCGCAGGTCCAGCCCACGGGGCAAGGCGGGAACAGAGGCCACGAGCCACCTGCAGCGGCACACCCACTGCCAGGGACAGTCTGGCCAAAACAATCCGGAGGTGTCCCAGCTGCGAGGGGCACACACTTCAGCGTGGGGCCAAGTGGTCCCAGAGCACAGTGGAAGGAGGTGGCATCTCTGTGCCCTTGAGATGGGGAGCAGACACTGGGAGAGGCGGAGGATGCCTGGTTTGGGAGAAAAGTTACAGACGCTGAGAAATCTCCCTCCCTCCCCTGCACACTCCAGTTCCGATGTGGACATGGAGGGGAGATGGATGACCAAAGGCGAGTCCACACATGAAGATACTCAGAAACGGCGGGGGCGGAGGGGGAGGGGGAGGGAGCTGCCTAGCTGACGCGGAGACCCGTGCGCAGACAGAATAAACGCCCAGGGCAGGCGCCGGCAGGGACAACCTCGGGGATGAGACTCCAGAAGAGGAAGCACACCTGGGAGGCCATGCCGCGCATCTCAGCTGGGCTCCTGTGAGGGTCACAGCACGAACCTCAGGGCACAGGTCCGTGAGCTCCAGGCCTGCCTCTGTCGCCCACTAGCTCTGCGGTTTGGAGAAAGGGATTTAAGTCATTCCAAGCCTCTGCTCCCTCGTCTGTGAAATGAGTGTCATAAAAAATGCCAACCTTCCTGAGGCTGACAGGGAATTCAAGAATTCCTATAAAGCACCCGCCACGGAGAATGCCATAAGTAATTATTATTATACCAATTCAGAGTCCTAAATGCTTTTATTCTCTCTCTCCCTCTCATACAGAGTATCTACACAATAACCCCAAAACCCGTTCAATATTTAATTCTAAATAAAGAGCATAAAGAACATGTTCCCATAGAGAAGGAAGAGAGAGGGAGTCAAGAAATCACTAATGAGCATATACTAAGTTTGTGAAAATCTGAGCAATTTACTTGCCTTTCTTTAAAAGTCATCAAGCCTGTAAAGATTAGAGAAGCTGATGACAGAGATCATGAGTAAGTAAATCCTAGAGCGTGTTACAAGGAAGGGAGTACTAGGGGAAAAGTCAGGAGAAGGAGACGAGGAACATCTGGAGGTGAGAGGGGAGGGTGGGATTTGAAAGGGAGTGGCCAGGAGGGGCCTCCTTGGAAAGGTGACTTTAAGCAATGATCTGAGGCGGGTGAGGAGGTTATTCGGGTTATGGAAACAGCATTTCAGGCAGAGAGAACAGTCCACGCAAAGGCCTCAGGCCATGTGTGGCAGGAGCCAGGGACCCCGGCAGAAGCCTCCATCAGAGAAAACAGGTGGGTGATGTATCACGATGTCACTAGCGTGGCATGGTGGAAGGGGGCTCTCAGGACACCTCCCTGTAGGAGATAGGGAGAACCCACACTAGCTCAGTAGCTGGGGCCTGAAGAATAGGTGAGGATTATGGGCTGGGCAGGGCATAGGCTGCACCTGCGAGGAGCCCTGCTGTGTTCAATACGTAAAGGGTAAAGGCGGAGATGTGCCTCCATCAACTTCACGCCACTCTCTGCTCTCCACAATGCTCATCAGTATCAAGCTTCTGAACCACCCCCAAGGACTGGCCAGTGCTCTAGCACTTCCCAAGGACAAGGTGTGTGGGCAAAGAGCTTCGTTTTTGTAAAAAATGAAAACCTTTTTGAGGGCACCTAGAAATCAGTCTGATTTTTAAATAGCAATGAATGCTCCAAAGGACAAGCTATAGTCAGAGGAAGGAATGTGAGGTCATGACTTAAAGCAGAAACAGATTAGGAAGGCGAAGGCACCCGAAGAAAACAGTGGAAGGAGGAGGTATACCAGAAGGCCAGGACAGCAGCGCGCTGTGTGTGTGCCCGGCCCTGCAGCTGGGGACACTGTATGCTCGGAGGACAAGACTTGGACTGGAGGGGAGTCGACAGTGACCCGCAGGAGGGTGAGGGCAGTTTGGCTGGGGAGGAGCTTTAGAGGAAGTCGTGGTTTCCATGACCTCCTACCACCTGAACAACGGGAACTGGAGGCATATTGTGTGGCTTCAGACACAGAGCAGAGAGGCACCAAGGGATGAAATGACAGGGAGCAGGATCTGGTTCAATCTAAGAGATTCACTGGAAAATTCAGAGCTGTTCTAAAATGGGACAGGCTGCTTCCCACAGTCACCCACGGCCCTTACTACACACTTAGCCAGCGCACCGAGTGTTTCAAACCCATTACTGTTGCACTTTTAAATACATTTCATACATCACCACACATCAGTCTCTACAATGCCCATGAGGTACAATACTGCATGAGGTACAATACTGCATGAGGTACAATACTGCAATACTGGGGCACTACTTTTAAACCTCGAAACTCCACTTCTTTTTTTTATTAACATATAATGTATTATTTGCCCCAGGGGTACAGGTCTGTGAATCATCAGTCTTAAACATTTCACAGCATTCACCATAGCACATACCCTCCCCAATGTCCATCACCCAGCCAACTTAACACTACCCCCCCAAGCCCCCCAGCAACCCTTAGTTTGTTTCCTGAGATTAAGGGTCTCTTATGGTTTGTCTCCCTCCTGACCCCATCTTGTTTCATTTTTTCCCTCCCTTCCCCTACGACCCCCATCCCTACCTCTCAAATTCCTCATATCAGAGAGATCACATGGTAATTGTCTTTCTCTGATTGACTTATTTTACTTAGCATAATACCCTCTAGTTCCATCCACATCACTGCAAATGGCAAGATTTCGTTTTTTGATGGCTGCATAGTATTCCATTGTGTATATATACCACATCTTCTTTATCCATTCATCTGTTGATGGACATCTAGGTTCTCTCCATAGTTTGGCTATTGTAGACATTGCTGTTATAAACATTCGGGTGCACGTGCCCCTTGGATCACGACATTTGTATCTTTAGGGTAAATACCCAGTAGTGCCATTGCTGGGTCGTAGGGTAGCTCTACTCGAAACCCCACTTCTGGTGTTGCTGCTGTTCTGTCGTTTTCGCCACAAATCACAGCTTGGCTCCCCCTCCTGGGCCTCCTTCCTGTCCCTCCCTGTTCTCTGCCCGCCCCACCTGCTAATAGGGTGCCACCAGGACCTGGGAGGAGGAGCCCTCAGCAGCAGGCTGGCCTCTCCACTAAGGCAGGGGAAGGGGGGAGGGAGGTACGGCCATCCAGCTCCCACTCCCACTCCCGCTTGCAGTGAGGGGAATCAAATCCCTGCCGCTGAGCTCGGCAGCTCCCGTGAGGGGCTCCAGGCAGCAGAACGGTGCCCCCCTGTGGAGGGGCTGAGGCAGGAGCAGCAGTGGCCCCGAGATCCAGAGGGACCTTTCTGCACATTGAAAACTTCAGCCTCACGGGTTTTTTTTCCTAATCTATGAATTCTGAAAGCTTTGAAATAAAATGTCACTGGAAATATCATGTGTCCTTATTTCACTCAGTATGGCAATCGGCATAATGAACCCTCTATCACGGGGGAGACATTTCAACAGCTTGTTCCAGTTCAAGGCTCCTAAGGGGGAAAGCTGTGATTTAAACAGAGCCGCTCTGGCTCCAGCCTTCAGAAGAGGTTTCTAAATGAGCTCTAAATTCCTTCCCTAAGTTGACTTTCGTGGCTCCCCAGACCCTCCCACACTGAGGAGGCCAGTTCTCTGCTTTCTATCAATACGAAAGCAAGTGACTCCTGGGGCCCTGCCAGGTGGACTGTCAGCACTCCAGTCCCATTCCAGTGGGGGGATGAGAAATACCCAGTGTTCTGTTCTTGGTCCAGAGAGACCGCGCAGCCCAGGCTTTGGGGGACTGGGGGTGATCTGCTCAGTGCTCTGGCCTCTGGGGAAACGATGTATCATCCCAACTTATCCACTGCAAACTTTAGCCCAACAGGGTTGGCTAGCCCAGAATTCACCAAGGAACCCTGTCGACTGCAAACACCATAAATAAGAATGCCACTTGGGGTTAATTAAACATCCGTTTCTTAGGGTACTTCCAGATTAAACCAACTAAAAACGGAAGCCTCCAAAAAGAGAAGGGGGACACACATTACAGCCCCGGCGCTTCTACCCCCTGGGTCACACAAGGTCATGTTCTCGCGTGGACCCACAGTGCATTCCGCTCGCCCATTTTATCTTGGGGTCCTCCAGAGAGGCAAATGTGCCAGCACTGACCAACCTTCTGACTCCAGTCCCTCAGACGCCAACTGGGAGACACCAGCGTCCGTCCAGGCACTCACCACACTCCCCCACTCGGGCAGAGAGCAGCCCTGTGGTAAGGCCCACAGAGCTCACCACACTTCCTCGGCCGTCAGAGCTCCCACAAGGGATACAGCCTCCCAGGCTATGCACTTGACAAGCCCAGAGTTGCCCACAGCCACCAGCCCAGCAGACCCCCTAGGCTTAGAAGTTTAGGAAGGAAGGAACTGGGTCACACAATCAGCCTGTTGGACATTTCCACACGATCTACAAAAGTGAAAATGAAATCTTTAAAACTAAACTTTCTAAACTGATACACACTGAAGTAACTCAGTTTATGACTTAAAAAAAAAAAAGATCTCACTGCATTTATAAACCCAGTCTTTCTAGCGTTCCTTTACCTACTCCTTCCTGCTGGGGAAGCTTAACACTAGCCCTCCGGCCTCAATAATGGTCAATAAAAATAACTATATTGCTTTACATTTGATATGTCTTAGGTTTCCAAAGTACTTTTGCATTCATAATTTAATGTAATTTCATGAGATAAGAAAAGCTGATTACAGCTCAAGGTAAATAAGGTTATATGATTTATATTGCAAAGCTAGTTGAGCTCAAACCAGGCTCTTGTTTAATTTGGCAGGGGAAGCATTTTTTAAATTAAATATTAAGAACTCTGGATGAGGGGCCCCTGGGTGGCTCAGTCATTAAGTGTCTGCCTTCGGCTCAAGTCATGATCCTGGGGTCCTGGGATCGAGCCCCGCATCGGGTTCCCTGCTCGGTGGGAAGCCTGCTTCTCCCTCTCCCACCCCCCTGCTTGTGTTCCCTCTCTTGCGTGTCTCTGTCAAATAAATAAATAAAATCTTTTTTTAAAAATTAAAAAAAAAAAGAACTCTGGGTGAGGGAGTGGAGAGGAGAGGGAGAAAGAGAGAAGCAGGAAACGGGCAGAGGGTGAGGAATGCGAGGAGGGTGTAGGAGTCCCCCATGCGGCGCAGCCACACCAAACCTGCTCTGCAAAGTCTCGGGGTCGTCTGAGCTGCTGCTTAACTCCTGCCCAGAAGTATGCCAAGGAACAAGAATGAATCCGTGCTACACACAACCAGAGGAACTCGAGGAATCTTTGAGAGGTCTACTATGTTGCTTTGCTTTTGCTTTTTTAGATTGTATTTGAGAGAGAGAGAGAGAAAGTGTGTGTGTGTGTGTGTGTGTAGAGAGAGAGGAGGAGAGACACAGAGAGAGAGAGATCACGAGCAAGGTGGAGAGGCAGAGGGAGAAGCAGACTCCCTGCTGAGCAAGGAGCCCAACATGGGGCGCAATCCCTGAGCTGAAGGCAGACATATAACCCTGAGCTGAAGGCAGACATATAACCAAATGGGCCACCCAGGCGCCCTGCTTTGCTTCTCCTTACCCAAAAAAAAAAAAAAAAAAAAAAAAAAAAATGCTTTCTGATTAAAGAGCATTAGGGAAAAGAAATACCTGTTGCTGAAAATTTAGGTTATCACTGGGCAGAGACAAATCTTAAGTTTAGAACTACATCTAAACTCATTTTTTACATTGTGACTCCACACAGGAAGGCCCAAAGACAAGACCTGAGGGCATAATCCGTATCTGGGAGACACAGCAGGCTGCGAGGGCACAAGATGGTCCTCCTGTGACAGCACACGGAGGGCCAGCAGCAGACACGGCAGGGGATGTGACAGGCGTAACTGGAGCACTGGGCCCCGGGCGCCCTCCGCAAGCCTGCTGCGTGGAGGTAGGAGCAAACCCACACTCAGATCACAGGGGCAGGTAGCCAGGCTTGGGAGCGGGCAGGAAGGGAAGGAGCCCCTGTGCATTCCCACACACACGTCAGGGAGCGGTCCCAACAGCTCGGCGAAGGCGTCGTCTTTCACATGAGGCGCCGCAGGCTGCTGGGTTCTCTTACATGCATCCCTGGAATTTGAGGATCTCTCTGGAAACAGCGATAGGCATGATCATTTGAGCTTCTTACCTAGGGAGCTTTAAAATCAGGGGTGAATTGACCTGAAATCTCGTTTCATCTTTTCCTTCACCTAACACTGCTGTTCCTCATGCCACAATCTCACAGGTTCATCTCCAGAGCATACGGTACCTTCGTATCTGCTGGGAGAGTCGCAGGCTTTCTGTGGGGTGGCCACTCGGAGGAAAATCTGCTGCCTCCACGAGTGTCTCCGTGTCTTCACGGGGGTCCTGCTGCCATCGCCAAGGTGGTTAGCTTTGGAGTCAAAGTCCCTGAAAGCACAAAATGACGGACTCATGAGTGATGGGGAGATGTAATCAGGTATTTTAGCTTGACCTTTTGTTTCTAAACAAAACACTACATTATAAATTTTCTTTGTATAAGAGAACATAATCAGATAATCCTGAAAGTTGAATCAAGCCCACAGTGAGTCAACACTCCTAAGGGACTCCTTTCTTATAAGACGCTTTTCATGAAGATCACAAGGTTGCATGCCCTTTTGTAAAAGATACTAAGAAATAGGCTCCACAGATCACTAGCTTCCAGCTGGACCTTTCTTGGCCCCACTTCAGGAAAGAGGAACTGTCTAAAGGGGGCGCTGGAAGCAGGGCCTCTATCTCCCCCCACCCGAGTGTGGGAGTATTTTCTCGGCATAGGTCTGCATCTTCACAGATGGCCGCAAAAATGAAAAAAGTTAGATTACACAGACCCTTCAAGGCAATAATTACACAGTCATTTGCTTGATGACAACTATTTTAACATCTGTATTTTTTAAACTACAAAACAAAGTATATTTATCAACACATATCATAAATATAGTCTAATTAGTGATTCTTCTTCCTATTCGCAGGACTTGGGAAAGCCCGTGAAACTTACACCCGCGTACACACCCACAACTCTGGATCACCTTGGCTTACAGGTCAGACATCCTGACTAATTTACCAGAACCACATGCTCACTCTCCAGAAACACTATCATCACTTAGAGAACTGCTTAAGACTTTCTTGAATCTTCTGAAAACACCACATTAATAAACTACTCCTAGTCAAACCTGGGGAACAAAAGGACTACATTCAATAGGAAAGTATAAGAAAGAAGATATGAATTGATTTAGCTAAAATGATTTTTTGAGTGTCAAAAAAAAATAACCGAAAAATCCCTGTATATATCAACAACTCAACACTTCTACTCAGGCTTGATGTGTCTAAATTAAACCCTACCTTTTCGTGTTCATAAACTCAGAGGTGTTATTTTCATCTACAGGAGCCAGAAATTTTAGAAAATTTGGCACAGAGGAAGAAGAATGAAGTTTTTTCCGCAGGGCATTACGGTAGGAGATGCTGAGAGTTTGAGAAGAGAGTTTAGAATAAAGAAATACAAACACAAAAAGTATAAAATATAAGCTTTAAAATACACACTTTAGTTCTTATTCTAAGAAAATTAAACCAAGTCAGAAATTTAAAAGTTTATAAATGAGATTTAACTTCTGCATTCAGTCAATAAAATTCTATTTTAAACGAATGGAGTCAATGAACTAATTCAAAAACATCAGTCCATTTAGCTGTGCAACATAACAAGCTCCAGACATCTGCTGTGCAACACTGTGCCCATAGTTAGCAAGACTGTGCTACGCATTTAACAGTGTGTTAAGGGTGTAGATCTCATGTTAAGCATTCTCACCAGAAAAAAATAAAGGCCTAACAAAAAATCAGTCCATCTTCCAAAATGACTTTTCCTTTCAAACTGGAAAAAAAATAATTTTCCTAAATTCATGAGGACATTTCTGATTTGGCACAAATCACAGTGTATAAGATCAAACACAGTTCTTGTTAAACTGTGTGTGCGTGTGTGTACACACGTGCATACAATGGGCAGAGGTATGTGAAAATAAGTATGTACGAAATGGCTTGACACAAAGACCTGGCAAGAGTGATTAATCGATAGTAAAATTAATAGTAAATCAAGTCAGTTCAGAGGATAGACTGAAAATAGTAAACCAAAATCAGACAAGAACACACACACACACACACACACACGTGCGCACGCGGTGGCCCTGGGTTCTCTCCCGCCATGCAGCACAGCCTCTCTGTGCAAGCTTCCCGGGAAGACAAACGACACTGAACTTGCCGCATGAGTGTGCTCACCTCTTCGGCACGGCATTCCCGCTTGGTTCTCCGCTTGAGCTAGGTTTTAGGTACTTAAAAAAATTGGGCGAGGAGGCGGAGGGGTTAAGACGAGGCAGAGGAGCAGGAGCCGAAGGCTGACCTGAGCAACTTTTAGACTCGCCCACAGCTGGATGATTCACACTACATAGCAATTAAAGAGAAGGCAGGGCGATTAGCGGGGAGGGGGGGGAGCCAAGGGGGCCCCCGAGGGGGGACGCAGAGGAAACAGGCCAGAGCAGGCTGGGCTGCTGTCCGCTTATTTCAACAGCAGCTGTCGTGGGTCAGAGGACGGCTCTTCGCTTTTCTTCCGTATCCACTGTCTCATGGGCAAAGGTAGTTTTCAGTTAAAAAAAAAAACAAAAAAAAACCGAGTAGGGTGGAAAGTCATTCTTGACCATTTCTCACACATGTACGCACCCAATAGTGCTTTTTCTTCCCTTCGCTTTTTAGAAACTGACAGCAATTTCTTTTTGTTTTTTACTTAAACCCAAAGCAAAGGAAAGCAAAACAAAATCCACAGTTTTTAAAATACATTTCTCTTTAAAGTGAACAATGACCTGCCTTGAACTCAAGGTTTCATTTCTTGTGCATAAATGAGGAGAGAGTTCATAAAGGAAGCAAAAAGCAAAACAGGTATGCTAGGGAGGGAGGAAGGGAGGGAAGGAGATGGGCATCTTTTCACCCTCCCCGCCCTCCCCTGCCCAGCAAGGTCCATTAGGAAGCTGCACTCTTGGCAAGAAGGGAAATGTACTGTCAGGGATACCCCTGTCCTACCACCTCCACTTGTGTGAAACTGTGGGCCGAGCAAGAGAACTGGGAATCTCTAGACAGGAGTGTGTCCACTGTCACAGAAAACGCTAGAAACAGAGGGCTGGGGACATGGCAGAGAGGTGGAAAAGCAGCATGGGTATGGAGGGTTTGAAGAACATGGCGAGAACCCCATGACGCCTCAAACACTGTTGTCTCTGAGAGGTCTTATATTACACACTAGCTCCTGGCGTGCGTCCTGCCTTGGATCATAGTTATGCAGCCAAATTCTTGAAAACCATCATAATTATTTTCCATGGCTGACTGGAAACCAGCGGAGAGGCTCTGCTACGTCCTTCAGGTGGTTTCATTTCTTCACTCAAAACCTGGCCAAAACCTCCATCCAGACTCTGCGTGATCCGTGCACGACCCCCTGCCCCCCGATGCATGTCAGTCCCAGGAAGACAGCAAATCTACACAGGCATGGCCCGTATATTTATACACTGAGGGATTTTAAAAGATTTTTGAAGTTATTTTTAAGGGTAACTCCGTGGCTGCTTAGGGTCCAGTTAATTGCCAGGGGACCCCAGAAAGAGATCTTCTGCTCCCCTGCGGGTTACCCATCTCTACAACCAGGAGATTCCAACTGCTCACTCAAGCCAAATTATTAAAATAAGTAAACCCAGGTAGCAGACTCCAGAATTCTCACACTGCAGGAAACTTCAGGCAGCATCCATGCCGGTTTGGTTACCCAGAAGGGCAGATGTGCCCAGGTCACAACAGCTCAGGACCGAGCCAGCCCCGGGACCCCGGGCCATGCAGGCAGCAGAGGCAGCCAGGTCGCCGCTCACGCTCCGTTGGGGACAGGATGCCGCATCTCCGTCCCAGCAGAGAAGGGTCCTGGGTCTGCCAAGGAGGACTCACCAGCTCGCCCCTCTGCCACCTGGCCCCAAAGCCGGCAGCTAGGTTCCAGCACACCCACCTCGCACACTGTCCACAGGATTCCTAACCCCTTCGAGGGCCACGCCCCACCTGCTTCCTCCTGATGCTTGTACCGGCTCCTGGACAAGTAACAAGCCTCTTATGTCAACAGAGTTCCTACAGGAGGAACAGAACTCACCTTTGAGTGTTAGCTCGTAAGCCCTCGGTAGACCGTGACTCAAGTCTCACGATACCTGGGCTGCCCATACCCAGCGGCTAACGGATGTGCCCCAGCTATGTATACAACAGAGTCGCATTTTTGAACAAATCTTACTTCCGGTCCCGAGGCGTCTCTGTGCTCACGGAGTGGTACCTCAGAAGTTTCCTTTGGGAGACCCCCGGAGACCCCTGAGCCGGTTCCGGAGGCTCCTGGCACTCCACAGGCAAGTGGCTCAGGGTGTTGGCGCGCCTTCGGAAGCTCTGCCGGGGTGACAGAGGGGCGGGCTCTTCTGCGGGGTGGCTCTCCGGGTCACTGGACAGGTCCTCTGAGGAGCCCAGGAGCCTGAAGGAGCTCTCGGGGGTGGGCAAGGCCTCTCTCTCACACCCAGACAGCTCCTGGCGGCAGAGGGACAGCAGGTCAGGCGTATCCCAGGAGTCTCCTCCCAGGGGCAGGAAAACATTCTGATACGTAAGTACATCTGATCATAATGCCATCTAGAGGCCACCGACAATCCAAGGACACGGAGGCCCAGTAAGTGCCTGCTTAGAGACCAAACGCTGGGCTGCTGGCCAGAGGGGGAAACCTGCCACAGCCCAGGGGGAGGACAGAGCTGTTGTAGGTAAGCCACACACAGCCCCTTCTCCCTGTAAAAGCTCTACGGTGCTTTGAACCCGCAGAACTTGTCTGCACCATTCACGCCAATCGAGATGTTCTTTAGCTCTGCCAAGTAAGTCCATACATCTTAAGGCTCTCTGGCTCTGATCTAATGTTGAAATTTAACTTGGTGATCCTCAGGCTAAAAACTATATCCTATATTATTCTTAAAATATGAGAGTCTCCCTATAGGCGCTTATTGCCAGAACTCAGGGCCAATCGTTTAACTTCTTTCTGTATCCCAATTTTCTCAACTGTACAAGGGAAGAGAGAACATTGTTCTCACGAGGCTTCAAGAATTAGGCAAAGTAATCCAAGTGAAAGTGCACTGTAAAATGTTATACATATATAAGTTACTGTATCAGGTATCAAAGAAGCTACTGGGTAACCCCAACATTCGTTGAAAAGCATGTCAATAATATCACAGTCTTTCAAAATGTACGCTTTTTTGGAGATGAACTAGTACTCGGGCAATCCTATGCTTAGCACTGTGCCCAGGACATGGTTGGTGGCCAATATATTCTTCTCCAACAAAGACCATGAAATAGGGGACAGGGGAAGTGTATTGGCTTGCCCCGATGCACCTGCTAGAGGGGATAAGTAAAATCAACATGGAAAGAGTAAAATGAAATGAATGCATCTAATGATGGACTGAAGAATCTAAATTCTATCAGTTCATTTGCTATATGGTTGAATGCCTTTCAGATGATAGGTATTAAGGATTTTAATTTTTAGAAATATATGTTTATTGAAGGGAGAGATTATATACATTTAATTTTGTAGGATTTAGGAAAACTCAATTCCCAACCTACTACAAAATATTAATTACCTTTAAACATAGCTGAAATTTCTCATTCTTTAAGACTCTGTAGTTTTAAATCCTTAAAGGATTTAAAATTTTGTCTAAGACACTACATCACAGCAAACAATCTCCATTATGCAAACCTGTTCATCTCAACTCTTACTAACTTCCTTCCAAATTATATGAAGGAGTTAATCCTTAATCTGACACCTAAAAGGGCCACTTGGATGTTCCTCAACAATTAGATGATCAATTTACTGGTAGGGACCCAATTATGTAAAATAGCTTATTTTTACAACAGTTTATCAATCTGAGGATAAAAAAAAAAGCAAAGATGTGTAAAGAAGTACACATAAAAGGGGCGCCTGGGAGGCTTCAGTGGAGAAGCCTCTGCCTTTGGCTCAGGTCATGATCTCAGGGTTCTGGGATCGAGCCCCACATCGGGCTCTCTGCTCAGTGGGGAGTCTGCTTCCCCCTCTCTCTCTGCCTGCCTCTCTGCCTACTTGTGATCTGTCAAATAAATAAATAAAATCTCAAAAAAAAAAAGATACTCCCACACACAATATAAGCAGGTGGCTTCTGAAAGTAGCACTTCTCTTAAGATTATAGAAATTCAAGCTTCATGTATCTTCCTAGATCTGTGCTTTGGAGAAGAATACAAAACAAGAGATAAGACCTCCTGGAAAAGTCACTTGAGTGACACGAACTTTTTCACAGTATCTTTATTTGCAATGATCAAGAAAGCCTCTTCCCTGTCCACTCCCACAAGTACAATGCCTAGCCTTTACAATTTAATTCAAAAGCACCATTGCCCCCATTCCCACGCTTTCTCTGGTTCCACTGATCCAAAATAACTACCCTTCCCCTTGCTCCTGGGACGGCTACGTTCCTGCCATCTCTTAGTCTAACTCTCAGGGCTCCTTCCATACTCTGATGCCGCTGCCATTGGAGTGTCACTTCCCAGGTGAGCTCCTGAGGACAGGGGCTTTGTCCCACTCATCTGTTAAACCACAAACTATTTCCAAATGTGAAGTAAACTGTATGGTAGAAACAGTATGTGGTGGATGGAGGTCAGGTGACACTCCATCCCACTGTATTTTAACTCAGAAAATCCTTTTCAGAGGACTGGTGTCTAGAGCCTTGCCCCCTGGAGACAGTCCACAAACCCGGAGCACCCACGCCGTCCTGGAGCTTGTCACAGATGCGGCATTCCAGCGCCCCCCCCCGCCCCGCCCCCCTGAGCCAGAGGATGGATTTTCGCTGGAACCCCATTAACAGTAGGCCTGAGCGCTGGAACCCCATTAACAGTAGGCCTGAGCGCTGGAACCCCATTAACAGTAGGCCTGAGCGCTGGAACCCCATTAACAGTAGGCCTGAGCGCTGGAACCCCATTAACAGTAGGCCTGAGAACTTAAACAGCCCCTTCCAAGGCAGTGTATCTCAAGGGGTCAACTGCAGGTGGTAGGAACAATCTCGTTGGTCTGCCACGAGCATTTTTAAAATTAAAAATTTTAATTGTCGTGTCGTGGGCTGTTTATGGTAAATACTGTCTGGAGCGATTTTAATTCTGGACCCGAGTGTGCATGTGTGTGTTTGTGATCGTGTCACAGTGTTATATGAGTTTCTCACTGTTAGCCATGGTCTAAGCGCTCTGGAAGCCACATGCCCTGGAGGAAACTCGGGAGAACTTAGGAGCTGTGTGGTCAGGAGACGGCTCCCCACAGCCTCCATCTCTGGTGCATCTGAAGTGGCTTTGGCAGCAGCAGGAAAGCTGGCCCCCCCAGTGCAAACCCCAAACTCACTGCCTGGTGGTTAAAAAAAAGTTGAGGCTGCGTAAATGTCTAGAAAGCAAGAAACAAGGACACAGACACGGGTTTGTTACCAAAGAGAACCGCTGGCTTGCTCGTTACCATGAAGCTGTGCTTGGGGAGAGACCCAAGGGGCGAAGCTTAGTTGTCTGACTCATAAGATCAGTAATATGTAATCACAATCATAGAGCCAGCCGAAGGGTCAAAGTATTCAAGCTGCAAACTTCATGCAATTCACAAACCCACTTTGGAGGTTTTTCCAATTTCAATTTTTCATACTGGCCAAGAAGCCCATTGGCTGCTTTGTGATAAACGACCTCCTAGGCTCTCAGGGATCTCAAACTGTGACCGCACTTCTTTGCTTATGGAAGGGCCACTGCTTCGTGACGTGAGACTTTTCAGTCACAGAATTGCAAGACCCTCCCCCTGCACTGAGGATTCTCGGCACCAAACTTGTCATGACGAATGACATGAGGCTCCCTGGGGTCCTTTTGTAGGCTGTGCGGGTAGCAGAGGAGCACGACCCATCTGCTGACTTCTTCAAGGGTCACTGAAAGGGAAATGTGCTTACTTTGCTCGTGTTCCTTAAAGTGCTAGACGTGGAGCTGTCCAGATCCAGACTGGCGGAGGGTTCCTGGAGGCCTCTGGCTTTGCTACCCTACAGAAAGGAAAGCAGTCAAGTTAGGATCCCTTAGGCTGCTGCAAAGGCGTCAGCTAGAAGCAGCTTGATCTATTTAAACAGTCTCGGGAAAAATGCATCTACTGAGAAAAGCTGCAGAGTACATATGTGCATTAAGATAATCAACATGTCTGGGTGCCTGGGTGGCTCAGTGGGTTAAGCCACTGCTCTCGGCTCAGGTCATGATCCCAGAGTCCCGGGATCAAGTCCCGCATCCGGCTCCCAGCTCCACGGGGAGTCTGCCTCTCCCTCTGACATTCTCCCCTCTCATGTTCTCTCTCACTTGCTCTTTCTCAAATAAATAAATAGAATCCTTAAAAAAAAAGATAATCAACATTTCTGTTTGTTTTGGTTTTTTTTTAATAGCGCAACCACCTAAATGTTCCTGAACACCATGCAGATGAGTCATTTGGCAGGGATGATGGGCAGGAAGAAGAGACAATCTGTCTCCGAAGAAAAGCAAGTGCTAAAGCAGGCTCAACACCTCTCTCCTGAGTCCCAAGCTGTCACCACCTGCCAGCAACAGGACACTCAGACAACGTTCTATCTGCTCAGGAGCTCTCAAAGGTGGCCACCTGGTTTTGTACATGTACTGTTGCCAATTATCTCTAAGGATGTTGCAAAATTCTGAGAAACAGCTTCAGACAAAATAAAATTCAACTAGAACAAAACTGAGCATGGTTCAAATGGAGTATATCATGAAATTTTAAAAAAAAAACAATAAAAACAAACACACCCTGTAAGATATTTCAAGCTCCAGAAAGACGTGAAACTTTCAAAGAAAGTCAAACTCTGATTTCTTAGGCGTGCCATCAAAGGTCATCTCCACCCACTGGGGTGGGGAGCACAGAGCACGAAATTTCTTAGGGAGCTCCCAGAACGGTTTCCTAAGGAAACCTATGTTTCCTTCACTCTTCCTGCAGAACGCAGTCTGCAAACATGCCCGTGAAGGGCCAGATACTAAATCTCCCAGGCTCTGGGGCCCATACTGTCTGTGGCAACTACTCAGCTCTGCAAAAAAGCAAACTAAGAATACAGGCAAATGAATGCATATAGCCGTGTCTCCAAAACCTTATTTATAAAAACGGGAGGTGGGAAGCACTTGACCTGAGCGCCACAGTTCACTGGCCCGCTGCAGAGACACATGCCAGCCATGGCCAACGGTGAATGGCTTTTGAAGCTGTGCTTGGTGGCACTTAGGGACGAGGGGACCCACGCTTTACTACATCTAATCTGTGCTCTTCACAGAGACTGGCCAATGAGTAACATCCTTTTGGGAAACAAAAATACAAGGCTAGGTAAGAGAATTTCTTTTAACCTAAGCCAAGTTAAAAACTCAAGAGTGGGTAACCTTGCTCTAAGACAGAGAAGACATTAAAAAGGTTTTTAAGCTTCTGTACTTTATGGCAAACACTGACGGCACAGAAGCAAAGAAATGAGGGCACCCGGTTGGCGCCACCGGGAGAGCACATGACTCCTGCTCTCAGGGTCGTGAAGGTGAGCCCCACGGTGAGCATAGAGATTTCTTCAAAGGAAATATTTTTTTAAAGACTTATGTTCTCTTAAAGAGTGATTTTAACTTAGGTTAGGAGAAATTGTGCTACTTACCCGTGATAAAATACTTTCTAAAGACTCTGTTAGAGATCTCTTTGCTTTGTTTTTTAGCATATCTAGCCTAAATCGAGTGGCACTCGGAGGTAACTCACTTCCAATGTTCTCTGCCGCGATCTGGGAGGTCTAAAAAGTGAAACAATGAAAAGTTAAGTCAGTCACTCACGGCTTGCTGGCTTCCTTCCTTCTCAAAGGAATGATCTCTAGGATGCATCTTTTTGACCCCAGGCCACTATTCTGGCCCTGTGACCTCCTCTCACCTGCTCCTCGAAGGCATGGCTGCAAGTCTAGGAAACAGTTTGCCTCAAAGTATTGCTCTGATCACTCCAAACAAAACGAGGAAATGTGCTTGGAAACCACTCTGTTAACCAAGCTCGAGAGCTTGGGCTCTATGGTCAGCATTAGAGCCGTGTCACTCACTAACTGGCCCTGGACAAGTTACTTCCTCTCTCCTCGCCTTAGGTCCTTCCTCTGTCAATTCAGACCCACCTCAGGACCTAATCCGAATGCCTTGTTGCAAGAGGAAACAGGTAATTTACCGTGTAAGCTCTGAGCAGAGCTGCTGGTGCCCAAGGTGGACAGCATTAGCTCTGCCAAGCAGAGGATAACTTGCATTTGGGGGAATTTCAGAGGTTGGAACAGATTAATCACCTGAAGAATCCACTCCATAATCCTAAGCCGATCCCTTCGTCGCTTTCTGTGGAGCTCTGTCTTCTCCACTTCTTCCTCTCCCCCACCGAAGGCTTCCGTCACCCCTTCCCCCTGCAACCACGCTTGCCCCCCTCACTGACCAAGACAACACATGCATCTGCATCCCCACCCCCCAGCTCTGGCCAAGCGCACATGCACGAGTAGAGAGCAGCGAGGAGCCCCGGACAGCAGCCAAGAGTCACGATCGCTGACGTCTACTGAGCGTCAGGTATGTTCTCGGGGCTTTAACGTGTGTTGGTTCATCTGAATCTCAGAAGCGGCCTGTGAGGAAAGCTCCCCGTGTGTCCTCGGTCTGAGGGTGCAGGAGCTGCGGGACGGCAGGTGAAGACCTGCCCAGGGGAGTTGCGGAGAAGCATCTCTCAGCTACCGTTGTCCATGTTTAACAGAACACAGTGCAGACCTCTTTGACGCCTCCTGGAACCACCCTCCGTTTTCCAGCCGCACAAACAGCCCCGCTCCTGAATGTGGTGTTCGTCAACTCGTACTGTGTACCTTCACATATGTGTATGTATCCGTAAAACACACGTGATGGTCTACATGTAGCTGAAACTTTAAATGAACCGATCACCCTGTAATACCCTCCCATAACTACCTTGTGTCTTTCAGTGTAGTTTTTGAGATTCATCAATGTTGACAAATGTTCTTTGATTCACTCACTTTTATTAGAGTGCAGTAGTTCACTGGATGACAACGTAATTTGCTCATGTTCCTGTGCTTAAATACGGATTCCTTTGTGCTTTCACAAAAGCGGCTGCGCTAATCTCTCCCAAACATAGCTCCTTAGCGCACATGTGAAAGTTTTTGCAAGGCAAATAATTAGAAATGGCCTTGCCGTGTCACCAGGTCTGTGTGTCTTCACGTGGAACAGATACTGTCAAGTTTTTCTCCCCTAAATGGCACTAATTCATAGTCGCAGTTCACCTCTACGTGGCATGGGCAGATTTTTCCATTTCTGTCCATTTGATGGGTATACATGGTCTTTTGTCTTCCCCTGATTCCTACATAACTATGCATTTATTTTATTTAGCTATTTGATGATTAAAGATATCATGTCTTCTTTGAAATGATGAAATCTTAATTCATAATTGAATGTCACACATTTTTCAAGGCAAAAAAGAGAAATAAAAATCCCTGATAAGATCTACCTTTGGCTTCATGTGGTCATCAGTTTTATTTGTGAGAACTAGAATGTGCATTAAGAGAATGACAACCTGCTTAGAAATTCCTTCGAGGGAGACCATCATTTATCTTTGTGTTTTCACGGAGTATACTGAGCACACTCTGGACACTTTGCATTTGCTTACTGAAGGAAGACTGAGTGAGCAATGATCACCAGGCAGGCCCGTGGGAAACACGTACCCAAAGCAACAGATTTACGCAGCAGACACGGACTAAGTGCCGGCCACAGCAGGCGCCATGGGCAGGTGCCTTGCTCATCGCCATTGGGACCACACAGGGCCTCGGGGGCCTGCCCGGGACTCGCCCACTGCCAGTTCTCCCACAAAGTTAAGAAGTCGCGGGCTTGCTTTCAAGCCCCACGCAAGTTTCCATAAAGTAGAAGCATTCTGAACGGACTGCTTGGATATATAAAGAAAACACTGGCTAGAAGACCAGTAGTACACAGCAGAAAGTATACAGGAGAAAAACTGCACTTCTTTTTTGAAACCAGGCCATAAGAATATACACTGAGTTCAAAGCTCCCTCTGCTCTCCTCTCCCACCTAACAAGACGCTTCTCCAGGTCTACAATTCTAATATAATTAGGAAATAATTCATGTTTAGAAAGTATATTCCTTGTTTATTTTAAAATAAGAATCTAGACGTTTGCCCTTCAAAGATGATGTTGGTTCTTCTTAGAAGTTTCCAACTTGGAGAGCAAGAGCAATTTGCACCGCAGTCATCACACTGCCCAGCCTGTGACAGACGGGGGAATTCTGGGCACAGGAGTCTGGAGCCAAGTTTTCAATTCTGCGGCTACACTGACGTTCTCAGTCAGAACCCACCATCCCGTGGCACCACGGCGCACTCACCAGCAGCCTTATATGTAACCAAGAGCACCGGCAAGTAGCCGAGGTGTCCACCCCAAGGACGATGGGAGAAATTGTGGGGCCGGCCCATGGAACAAAAAGGAACAAACAACTCATCCACGCGACAGCATGAATAAGGACACGAACAGGCTAAGTGAAAGAAGCCAGAGTTGAACGAGTACAGACTCTCTGTCTGCAGAAGTTCTAGAACAGGCAAGATTAATCTATGGTATAAAGAATCAAAACTGTGGTTGCCTGCGGGAGGGGTGGTGAGGACCAGCAGAGGTATGGGGGTACACTCAGGCGTGAAAAAGGATGCTCTCTGTCTTGATAGGGGCCTGGGCCACCCAAACGTAGGAAGATCTCAAAACTCAACAAGTAGAACACTCTGTATCTGTGAAACTTACAGGATGCAAATCTCCAAAGATGACTGTGAACTACAGCTAATTGTATCATGTTGAAGCATGCAGGAATCAAGGGCGCCGGTACCCGAAACTTACAAGTCATCCACAAAAAGGTGAAGTAAGAGATGGACGGATATATGGGAAAGCAAATATTGCAGAACGCTACGAATGGTATAGTCTGGATGGTGGGCATATGAATGCTCACTGTGTGTTTCCTCCAACTTTTCTCCATGATTGAAAATTTTTCAAAATAAAATGTCAGGAAAAAACTTCTCTACTGGAAAACGGACCCAGGCAAAGTGAGTGGTTATATAACATTAGATTTTGTTAGGTAAGCTCCTAAAAAGCATAATGATTAAGATATCCCCCTCAGACCTGCGACACGGGCTGCCGTTCCTACACATGCTGCTTGACCTCTTCCCCACATTCCCACCTCCAACAACGGTATTCTATCACCTACCTCGAAAAAGTTGTAGAAAAATTGGAATCGCTCATGCAAAAAATTCAAACTCTGGTATGTGGCAAATATTCAGCAAGTGGCAGCTGAGTCAATATTCTTAATTTTTTGCAATAGCTCTATCCAGACAAGTAGAAACAGTATGTCCACTGACTAAAATGTGACACTTTTCTAACTTTATTACTTTACAGGTCTTCGCCCAAAGCGATTCTTCATTTCCCATAAGAACTAAATGTCCTTTAGTTTTTCTATTTTATAAAAATGGCTCCTCTGACAGCTAGCCAACGCTGTCATTTTAGTCTTTGGAAAGCACATACAGCATTACCACTGGCTCGGAGCAGCGCAGCCCTGAGCCTGTGCTCAGCGTCTTCTGAACACCTGAAGGCCAGAGGGCCACAGAAGTTCACTGCCAAGGCCATGGTCCCACTCCTCTCTAGGTCAAGTCGTAACACTATCCAAAGGCTATGGGAATTTTCAGGTGCAACAAGAATGGAATTGACATTCATGTAGTTAAACTATTTGGGAGCAGAAAAGGAGAGCAGGAATTGACTGGTGAATCTCAAAGGTCATCTGACCCATCTAAAAGCAGCAGCTGCTCTGAAAAGCCCGATCCTCAGAGCTCAAGCAGATATCCATTCTGGGGGAGCCCCAAACACAACTGGGGATCGGAGCAACTTCTTTACAGTCACAGACATGAGCCTGCTGGGTAACTAAAGGTTTAGAAACCTCTAGAGAAAGCGCTGGAAACTCTGCTTTGTGAGGTTTGGATGCTGTGACGTTAAATTCTCTCATGTTTTCAAGTGGAAAAAAAAATTAAATATACTTCACTGGGCTAAACTTTGCCCAAATCATAAAGATACTTCTCTGTTCCCTAAATATCAGTTTGTACTTAGGTCAAAACTTTCCATCCAGCATAAATGCTTTATTCCCCTCTAGCAGTTATAAATCATTTCAAAATTGTCAATTTCCTGTTGGGAAAAGTTAGGGAAGAAAATTACAACAGGAAAAAACTATTAATGGCACAAGAGGGAAAAAAACAAAAGGAGTGGAAACAAGAAAAGTAAGAAGTTGAAAAGGAGCAGAGAATTCACTGTCAGGAGGGCTGGGTGGCCCACCTAAGTGAACAGGAGAGCACAGAAACCCCACACTGTCCTGGGAGGGGAGGGATGGGAACTGACAGAGGCCAGACGCACACACACGATGCACTGGTGTTAGGGTCCCTGCTAAGACACACTATGGCCGGCCAAGGAAACGAAAAACAACGCTGGACACTGTACTTGAGCGCTGTGAGCTCAGGAAAGGTATCTGACTGCCAGAGTCAACTGGGAGGTAGAAATCTGGGGAGAATGAAACTGGGTCACCGTTCGGTGACCAGAAAAGCAGAGGGGAGGGGACACACCACTGAGCATTAAAGCCCCCGCTGAACACGACAGTTAGGCATTTTATAAAAAGGCAACATGGGCACCTGGCAGCTCGGTCGGTTAAGTGGGCAACTCCTGGTTTTGGCTCAGGTCACGATCTCATAGTTGTGAGATGGAGCCCCATGTCAGGCTCTGTGCTGGGCGTGGAGCCTGCTTAAGATTCTCTCTCTCCCTCTACCCCTTCCCCACCTTTCCAATCTCTCCCTTTCTCAATCTCTCAATCCCTCTCAAAAGAAAAAGAAAAAGAAAAAAGACTGGGGCGCCTGGGTGGCTCAGTTAGTTAAGCGACTGCCTTTGGCTCAGGTCATGATCCCAGGGTGCTGGGATCGAGTCCCGTGTTGGGCTCCCTGCTCAGCAGAGAACCTTCTTCTCCCTCTGCCCTCTGCCCCCTCACGCTTTATGTCCAATAATAAAAAACAAAATCTTAAAAAAACAAACAAACATATACTTTTGGAAAATTAAGCAATTTTTTGAACATCTTTCAGTGCTATTTCTCTAGATTTTCTGACCTACAAGGAACTTAATTACAAAATGCACACTTGAAGTTTTACTGAAGTTGTCATGAGTTGACTTACACAGAGTCTAAAGGACATAAGAACACAACCGTGACACCACGTGCATGGAATCCAAGACTCGGGGCTCTTCAAAGAACAGACCTGCAGCGAGCCCCAGCTTCGGACACAGCACCCCGACACAGAAAAGCTGAACGATGCTTGTGGCCCAAAGAGGAAGGCAAGCTGATTCCGGACCTCCACCACGCGGAGTGGAATTAATGCCAGTTCAGTATGCAGCCAGCACATAAGCCAGGCTCTCTAATGCTGCCCCTAATGGATCAAGGGAGCTACCTTACATCCACGTAGTACTGACATTCCAGAGAACCTCCAGGCACCTTAGGAATTCTGAAGACAGCGAGGCAAGGTCATTCCCATTTTCCCAGGGAGAGAAGGGAGATGACCAAGACGGGCTCCCTGCAGGTCAAGTAGCTCATTGCAGGAGCTACTTTTTTTTTGTCTTGTGAAAATTCTTGGTTTTATTTATTTATTTTAATTTTTATTTTTTATAAACAAATTTTTATCCCCAGGGGTACGGGAGGATAGACTGCAGGAGCTACTCTTAAACTTCATTCTCGAAGCTCTACACCCGCCCTCTGCTGGGAGAGCCTGCTCCGCCCCCACCCTCAGGATGCTGACGCCAACTTCCCTCACTACCTCCAAGCACAGTCTAAATATTTCCAAATTTCCCCTACGTGTGCAACAAGTAAAAATAAAACATAGGAAGAAAAAGTTTCAGAACCTGAGAAAATCCTCAAAATCCCATTTTACACAGCGTCCTGGTAAAATTTTAAAAAGAGGGAAAAAATCCCATACCTGCTTTATCTCCCCAATATGGATGTGACCTTTTTGTTTCTCTTCGTATAAACATCTTAGGAAAGAAATAATCAATTCATTCTCTCGCTGTTCACTTCTTGGTCTTGATTTCTTAAAAAAAATAAAGAAAGAAAGAAAATAAAAAGAATACATTACATTTATTTTTAGTCGTCAACAAAACTGCTAACCCCTGCCTTTGAAAATGCTAACAGCTTCCATCCACCCGTTATAATGGGTGCTTTTACCCAATCACCTCACTAGGGGGCACCAATGATCCTAGCTAGACAGGGACACCAGTCTTGAAACTGGACAATGGAGCCCTGTGAGCCAGATTCAGCTTTTGACCTCTGATGTCCTTATACCTAAAATAAATATTTCACATCAGAAGCACAAATATTTAATAAGTAAGTTGTCTTGAAAACAAGAAAATAATAAAATCATTGTAAACATCCAGAGATCAAGAAGCACAGTGGCTAGCTACAAGTTTATACACTTTCCGGGCTAGGGAACTGGAAAGGAAAAGAGCAACTGGCTCAGGGTCATGGTCCCACACAGCCAATGTGCTGGTCAGCATGAAGCACTTTCTCAAGCCCCACAAGGCATAAAATTGCACGCAATATTTCATGGCACTGAGTCACTTTTCTTTTTCCTTTTTTTTTTTTTTAATTTGTCAGCGAGAGAGGGAGAGAGAGAGCGAGCACAGGCAGACAGTGGCAGGCAGAGGGAGAAGCAGGCTCCCTGCCGAGCAAGGAGCCCGATGTGGGACTCGATCCCAGGACGCCCGGGATCATGACCTGAGCCGAAGGCAGCCGCTTAACCGACTGAGCCACCCAGGCGTCCCTTCCCTTCTTTCTTAAGGAAATTCTCCCTACATCTTTTATATTTCAGACAGTGAGTGGCAAAGCACACTGAACCAGAAATCAGGATACGTAGGTCCTGGATACTGTCTGTGAGTGTGACCAAAGGCGATTCATTGCAATCTTAGCTTCCTCGTCTGTCCAGAGAAAGATTATGCACCAAATAAACTTCAAGGTCCCAAATTCTTTGGATCTAAAACATCAGGGTTCGTTTTTAGAAGACCATGTAATTTAATGTATTATTTTCTTGGAAAAATGAAGAGAAAACTTATTCTGAAGACATACAAAGTTGCTGGTCTATAAACCTTGAAAATACGGGTTTTTGAAGATTTTGTTTGAGAGAGTGAGCGAGAGAGAGAGAGAGAACACGAGCAGTGGGAAGAGAGGAAGGAGGAGAAGCAGACTCCGCGCTGAGCAGAGAGCCTGCTAGTCAGCGGGTAGCGTGCGAGCCCTAGGACCCCGGGATCATGACCTGAGTTGAAGGCAGACACTTAACCAACTGAGCCACCCAGGAGCCTTGAAAATAATGTGTTTTTCATAATGGTGATTATCCATTTTCCAGCTCCCCACCCCCATTCCAAACCTGCAGCCTGCCCTTCAGAACAAAGGTGGTAATAAATGAGTCAACTGTATAGACATCCAGTCTGGATCAGAGCCACTCCTGGAAACCTCCTCCCTGAGCTAACCTAGAAACCATGATTTCACCCTGCGTGTCGCAGGTTTTGGAAGCAAAGGTGACACTAACCCAGACCTTCTGGTATTCCTGCTCTTTAAAAAAAGATCATTTGAAATGATAAGTTGTTCCTATGACTCAAGGAAAAGACAGTAAATTAGAACGGGTTGTTTTCACTGAGGACTTCCTGTTCTTTAAATTTCAGATTTCAGGACTGAATATCCTAGAACAGATGCTCTCAATCTCGATTCTAAGCCGCAAACCTCTATGTTATGAAGTTTTACACATTTTATGTAACAAGTGCCTTTTTCCAAAGAAAGTTCCCATTAGATCTTCAAGAAAGGAGAGGGATAGTCCTGCACCACAATCCCAACTTCGCACCAACCACCTCAAGGAGGTGACACACACGCTGCGAGTCTACACGCCCAAGAAGCAAAAGGGACACTCGTTCACTGCTGGTGGGACTGCACAATGACCAGCCACCGCAGGGGCCAGTTTGACAGCTTCTTACAAAATCAATCATGCTCTTACCACGCAATCCAGCAAATCGCACTGCTTCAAATTTACCCAAAGGAGTGGAAAACTTACGTCCATACTAAAACCAACACACAAATGTTTACAGCAGCTTCATTTATAACTGCCAAAACTTACAAGCAACCCAGATGTCCTTCACCAGTGAATAAACAAATTGTGACAAGTCCATAAAATGGAATATTAGGGGCACCTGGGTGGCCCAGGCTGTTCAGCATCTACCTGCCTAGGGCTCAGGTCATGACCCTGGGGTCCTGGGATGGAGCCCGGTGTCGGGCTCCCTGCACAATGGGGAGGGAGTCTGCTTCTCCCTCTGCCTCTACTCCTCTCCCTGCTTGCATCCTCTCTCTCAAATGAATAAACAAAATCTTTTTAAAAATGGATTATTATTCAGCACTAAAATAAAAAGAACTATCATGCCATGAAAAGACATGGAGGAACTTTAAATGCACGTTGTTAAGTAAAAGCCAATCCCCTGCACACTGTATGACTCCAACTGTACGACATTCTGGAAAAGGCAAAACTATGGAGACAGTAACAGATGAGCAGGGGCCTGGGGTTTGCTGGAGGGGGAAGAATGAACTGATGGAGCAGAGAGGAGTTTTAGGGTAGTAAAAAACAATTCTGTTTGATCCTGTAATGGTGGGTACATGCCACTATGCATTTGTTAGAACCCACAGAATGTACAAGAGTAAAGCTAACCCTAATGTCAACTATAGACTTCAATTACTATAATGTAACAATATGGGCTAACCAGTGGTAACAAATGTTCCACACTAAGACACGATGTTAATCATAGGGAAAAGTGGCCTAAGGGTAAGGGTGGGGTGTTGGCAGCCATATGGGGACTCTATATTTTCTACCCACTTTTTCTACAAAACTAAAACAGCTGTAAAAAAAAAAAAAAGTCTATTTTTTTAAAGTCTATGAAAGAGGAACACACAGGAAAATTAGGGGAGGCCTCTGAACAGACACTCAAGAGTTAGAACCATTCCTTCTTCCATAACAATTAAATATTTGGGGCTGCTCTCACAGGAAAATGTGTATTTTTCTTGGAGAAACTGTGCACTTGCTTATTTCAAAGTCTCAAAAAAGGCTAAAAATGCAGGAATAAGAGAAGACATTCTCTTTTCCTCAAAATATACAAGAAAGAAGTTCAGATGGACAGAAAATGAGACATATAAGCACCACGTATTGTCACAGGCATTAGAAACTGAAGCAGAGGTAGATAGATACATCACGAGGTCGTGAAACAGAGGAAAGTCACTAAGTTCAGAAATCTATATCCACAATGTCCTACAATGTCAAAAAATAAATTCTTCCTTAAAATAACTAAAAGGTGATTGGGGCTACTCTTCTATGGAGTTCAAATGATTAGCAAGGTGTCTCACCACCCTCCACGTGGCAACTCACCCCTTTGTATGGGTGATTTGATTTTACAAACACTCATTAGTCAGACGAGTCTGAGGAAAATGATGGGGAATCCAGTTGGACGGCATCACTTTGCAGTTAAAAATGAACTTGCTTGTAAAAAAAATCAATCCTGCTGGGGCACCTGGGTGGCTCAGCAGGTTAAAGCCTCTGCCTTTGGCTCAGGTCATGATCCCAGAGTCCTGGGATCGAGCCCTGAATCGGGCGCTCTGCTCAGCGGGGAGCCTGTTTACCCCTCTCTCTCTCTGCCTGCCTCTCTGCACACTTGTGATCTCTGTCTGTCAAATAAATAAAATCTTTTAAAAAAAAACAATCCCGCAGTGTCAGTAGTCAGGACAGTCGGTCCCTGGGGGTAATACCAGTGGGGAAGGGGGACGGGAGGGAGGGGCGATTCTGAGGAGCTGGAAATGTTCTATTTCTTAATCTTCGTGCTGACTGGCTGCACAGGAGTATTCGTCTTATAAAAATTCACTGAAATACACACACCACTGATCTGTGTGCTTTTCTCCTATTAGATTTCATTTAAACAAATACAGAACAGATCGCCTGTTAAAAGTAACAAAGCCAATTCTGCCACATGCTTCTTGACCTTATTTCTATGAGAAGGCCTATGAGTTGGACATCAGAGGGACTGAAAACTGAATTCCCAACGCTGACTGATGAATACCAGAACGCTGAGAGTCTATGGACTTCAGCGGGTGCTACCTGAAATGGCAATGCTCACTTAGACACTGCTTTCTGACATCATCTTACAAAGTTATAATCAAATCTCAGGGTAAATAATTTTAAAGCCATGGAAAACCCAAAATTGATATTCTTCACAAAGTTGGGGGGAGGAGGAAGCTCCTCTAATAATCTAAAACTTGTGAAAAATCATGTTCTTTAATCCATTTTTGACCCCCCCCACTGAGTATGAATCGACTTGTTTTATCTACTCAGTATTGGTTGAGCCATTCCCTGAAATACCCTCATTCAGCAGGACAGAGCTGGACTTGCGAGGCATCTCCTTTGCTAGCCCTACTTGGGCTGGAAAGCACTGCAGGGGACCGACCACTAGACGCAGTGGGCCCCCTGCACGGTGAGAAGTGCCTGAAGGCCTGAAGATGGTGCGTTTCAGAAGGTCATCAATTAAACAATGGCCGTGATGTGTCACGAGTGAGTCCCCCTACAGAAAGGTTAACAGGCCCCCAGGCTCATCAGGCACCAAGTTCTCTCAGTGTGCTCAAAGTCAGTTCCCCCTCAGCAGCAACAACCTCCTGCGACACGTGCAGGGCCACCATGGATTTCCACTCTTTGTGTCCTGTGTGGTCTGCCCTTGTTTCTCTGCATTAAGCATTTATTTACAAAAACACTGATTATGTATTCTTTAACTAAGTAATCATGTACCATTCATTTCAACCGTAATTACATTGGTCTTATGAAGGTCTGCCCTTGGAGAACTCTTCAGAAATAAATTACCCTCCAGGAAAACTGTACAAAGGAACGTATCAACCTTCCTGTTTACAAAAGGGCTCCTGACACTGCAAAGCCACCTTTCTATGATCTGTTTGAAAGGTATGATTTGCAAACACATTAGCAGGCACTCCTACCTAGAAAGAAACTTGGTTTATAAAATGTTTTATAAGAACGAAGAAATGGGGGTGCCTGGGTGGCTCAGTCATTAAGCATCTGCCTTCGGCTCAGGTGATGATCCCAGGCTCCTGGGATCAAGTCCCGCATTGGGCTCCCTGCTCCGTAGGAAGCCTGCTTCTCCCTCATAAATTCTTTTAAAAAAAATTCTTCTAACACCACCACCAAAAAAAAAAAAACCAAAAAACCAAGAATGGCCATTGAGAATAATTCAACAAAACCCTCAAGCCATTAGAAGAAGACATTCATGTCAAATTGTATCATATAAGGAGGAGCCGCGCTTACAATGATGGAGGACAAAGTAAGTGCTGGCTTTTCACACCCAGTGTCACTTCCCTTCAGTCTTCAAGCCAATCGAGTTACAGAGCCTTCTAGAACAACACATAGGGGCCCCAAGATATGGACTGCGTGCGTTTAAAAATAACAGGAAAAAAAAAAAACCCTGTGTCCCTGTGTCATCACTTTTCTCTAAAGTCTCTTGTCCATAATGCACTGGCTGTCTAAAAATTTAAACGGGTCAAAGGGAATCTCAGAATGACATCCGTTAGGAATTTCTCACTGCCAAAGAACACTTATTGCCTACGCTGAGTCATCACACTGTTTTGGGATGGCTACACAGTGCTGTCTGAATAAAAAAATGAAACACACGTTAGGGGAGGAATGTGCATTTCCTGAGCTTGCTGCAAAGATGTTCCCCAAAGTGGTTTGCTAACACTCGACCATCAAGTGGACTGGCATCCAGGGAAAAGGCCCGGCCACCACTGTAAATGCATTTAGAGTCAGAAGCAAACTGCCTGTCCATTATGAATTCTAAGTACAAATCACACTAAGGTATTCTGAGTACGGTGTACTCAGAACTCTAAAGATCCTTTAAGAAAAAACAAAGTAGCCTGTCTCAAGTCGATTCAGAAGAAAACAAGAAAACTTAAAGTCAATTGGAAACTGTGAAAACTACAATCTAAGCCACTTATGAAACTGAAAAACCTGCCATTGCTTTCCTTCTCCAAACATGTGTCACTCCCACCAGAAAACAGGCCAGGGGCCTGTGTGTACAGCCCCGTGCCAGCGAGGAGGCCGAGAGAACTCGCCATCCAGAGCTGTCTGCCTTCTAGATTGGGTTGATGACTCCTCTACAGGACCCCTACTGCTCCCCGCCCCGGAAAAAAAAAAGGTATTCTTCGTCCTGATGTGCTCTCTTCCCTACAAAAGTGCCAAGAAACCGCAGAAGATGCCCCTCGGCCAAAGTGGACACGAAATCTGCGATGAGCTCACTAAAGATTCATAATGAACACAGTCCAGGCATGCCGGCACACGCAGCATCGTTTCCCGAGCTACGTGGCCTCTGCATGCAAGGACAAGAGCAAGTTTCCAGAACAGTGACTGGCTCTGGTTTTGTATTTTGTTTTTATATTTAGGCTTGATACATAGTTCTAAGTAGGTAACATCATCTCCATTCCTTTCCAACACTGAGGACGAAGGGAGGAACGGTGAGTGACCAAGCTCACATATGAAATGCTGTCTCTGCCCACTCTCACACTTTGGGGCTGGAACCCCAAGCAGGAAGGGGCTGGAAGAGGTTTTCTGGGGAGCAGAGGAATGCTCGGGGACCAAAGTCCACATCGTCTTTCTCCTGGGTGGCAGGCTCTTTCCACTCAGCAATTTCCTTTCCCTCATCCCAAAATATTCTTTAAGGCAGGACTTCTCTGGGTTAGTCACGTTCACCGTGAAAACCAAGACCCGGTGCGAGTCTGCGTCTGACCTGGCCCCTGCCCGGGGCTGGTGAGCCTAAACCAGGAGGAAGCAGGTCCGTTTCCTCCAAGCTGGGATCATCTCACGGCTAAGCTGCTTGGCTCTGCTTTAAGTCTAGCAATTAGAAACAAGTACCCTACCTGAACCTCCTCAAAAATAGTTGCTTGCTCCTGATTACTTAATGTTGTCAGGTGCTTCTGGAGTTCTAGTTTGGTTTTGGAAGAATTCATTCCTGTTAAGAAAAAAAAAAAAAAAGAGAGAGAGACATGAAAACACGCTATGGAGAAGTCACAAGGCAAAGTAAAACTTCCGACTCGGGCTTTTTACGTTCTTACGTACTCCAGGCTTCTGGAGTTTTCCGGACATCCTACTCAGTCATAACATCCGTGATGGCAATGATGACAGCTAACATTTTTTAGCTGAGTCCTCATGTGCCGGCACAGTCTTAGGCATCAGGCCTGCCTCAGTTAACACTGAGGACAACTGGTGAAGACGATCAAGTTAGCCCCATTTTACACTTGAGGAAACCGAGACCCAGAGAGCTGACGTGATCGCCAAAAGACCACCATGCTGGACCCCATCTCGGGCCTCTGCGGTTCCGAATTTTCTTTTCTCCACCACTCCGTGTTAGAACACCTCGCATAATCAAAACACTGTCCACATGAGTACTTATATACAAACTGGACAACTCAAGGGAAAACATCTGCTGCCCTACCATGTTCTCCTCCATGGTCGGCTCCCCGCAGACTGATTCAAGCAGCTACCCACCTTCATTTTAGCACCACTTGCTTCTTACTAGTCTAAGCCCATCTAATTACCGTTACAGAGGATTGTGAGGAAAAGTTACAAAGTCACAATCTGGTGCCAACGAGAAACTGATGCTTCAGAAGGTTGTTTCTTCATACAAACAGGGCTTAGATCCTGTTTTGCCTTTTCTTGGTGCCAGAGAGAAATGTTACGCCTGCGGAGAAGATTTAGAATGGAAGGGTTTGCTGAGCGGACTACCATGGGAGCACTGTCGCCGGGCACTCTCATTCCGAGGGCGGCTCTCAGCTCACGCACCTGCTGCACACCACCCTGCCCCAGGGCAGGTGCCAGGCCGCACTCTGCCCCGAGAACACTGGGAACGCATCTGCACGGCTGAGCGTAGCCAGGAGGGGCAGCCTCTTAAGTCTGGACCCGGGACATGGAAATCAAGCCTGTTTTTACAGAGGTGACATCGCTGAGGTCGAGAGAAGCCAGGTGACTCTCCAAAGTCAGGAGCCTGATGAGCCGCCGCCTCCCCACACCCCCCGACCCCTCCCGGACGCAGAGCCCCCACCCTGCTCACAGCTCTGCTGGGCCCATCTCAGCTTCCAGGACGTCCTCCCTCCCGGCAGTCCCCACCTCCCTTTATTTTTTGCCAAGAAAATCCTATAAAAATAAAAGCCAACACTTCTGAAGTGGCTGGTCTGCCACCACACTCAGCGCTACGTGCATCCCCTCAACCCTCAAAACAATCCGAGTGGGCACCATTCTTAGCAATTCTAAGCAATTCCAATGTATATAGGAAGAAACTGAGGCACAGGCAAAGTCCAGTATTGTGTCCTAGGTCATCGGCTAAGTAAGGGACAGAGTTGGACTCGTTTCCCTCCACCAACAGCTCTTGAACTCTCCGCTGCCTCCCTTTCCCAGAGAGTCCAGTCGCCCGACCCACAGGTGGCTTCAGTACTAACGTGACCACAGAGGCGGTGAAAGTGCCAAAAAGACAGCTGGCTTCTGCCAGAACACAATTCAGGTACTCTTCCAGCAAGCTGGCAGGGCAGACAAGCCGGGGAAACAGAGGGGTGGTTTTTTAGTGCACTAGTTAAATGCTGACTCAAAAGAGTGTTTAAATTGATGAGCGAAAGGAGCAATCATCGTTAACCAAAAACCTCTCCACAGGTCCCTGACACAATGTCATAAGCGTCCTATCAGGACATGCGTGTGTTGTTTGACGAGACACTCACATGTGGAGAGCACCCCAGAGCTCGGAGGAAAGTTCGACCAATTGTACAACTACTAACATAACAGACTGATTGCACAACAGACTGCACACTTCTAACAATCAGGCCACCGCACAGAAAATTCTCCATATTGGGGGGGGGGGGCAGGTGAGGAGACTCTTTGACAAGTTTTATCCTTGCCCTCAGGACGCCTCACCTCAGAAGGTCCCTCCTGCCCCACCTCAGACAGCAGGGGAGGTTTCTGACCCCTGCCGCCCAGGCCCCAGGCCTGGCTTTCCACTCCGCCTTTACAGTGAACCTTCCAGTGGCTTCTCAACATCATCAGGCACTGCTGGCTGGTTTCTGCAGCAGGAAGGTGGCATCCCCCATGTGAGGTCTAAAGGCTTTACAGGGGGAAAGGGATGCAGGGAACAACAGAGAAAAGGTAAGCAGAGTCAAGGGCATTCCAAAACTCTAAACCTTCCAGCCCGGTGGTCAGTGAGGCCACCTTCACACTGTTGGTGCAGAAAAGGCTCTTAAGGAGGCTCTGATGAGCAGTTGCTTGGCCAGAGGCAAACTTACTTAGACGGCAAAAGGAAAACTCAGCTCAACTTTTTTTTCTTCTTTTTTTAATTATATTGATACGTAATGCATTGATCTAATCTCACAGTCTGCAGTCCATACTCCAATCTTACCAGGAGATCTAACAGCATTTTTAAATCTTTTCTTTTTTTAAGATTTATTTATTTATCTATTTGTCAGAGAGAGAGAGCGAGAGAGCGAGCACAGGCAGACAGAGTGGCAGGCAAAGGCAGAGGGAGAAGCAGGCCACCCGCCGAGCAAGGAGCCCAACGCAGGACTCGATCCCAAGACGCCGAGACCACAACCCGAGCCAAAGGCAGCCGCCCAACCAACCGAGCCACCCAGGCGTCCCTTTTTTTCTTCTTAGTGAACATAAGTTTCATTCTACGAATTCCCAAAATGCTCTGCCCAACTTTAAAATAAGCAAAATGCTAGATAAAGCACTGCTAGGAGTTGCTCAGAGTTCAAATTCAGGCCCGAGCAAAGCTGCTCGTCTTACATGCTGAGAGTGGCGTGTCCCACCACCGCTGGCGGGCAGAATGTATGTATTTTTCTATAAATCCTGGGGCATAACCCGACTAAATCATTTGATGAAGGAAACAGTCTTTAATTCTTTCTTTTTGTGGCCATGTCATTAGTCCTCTCCCCAGTGTATGGAGTTCCTGGACAGAGCCTGACTTCCTATTAGAACTACACTTATGGAAACATACAGTGAGCTTCCATAAACCGCTTCATTCTACTTGTTAGGAACGCATTATAGCAGAGAGCAAGGACCTCAAAGTGTTAATGAAACCAGCATCTCCTCAACAAAGGACCCATCTCCCTTCCTTAGGATGCTTGTAACACTGTGCTCTCTATACCTAAGAAATGCTTCCTATCAGGCAGACAAAACCCCAGGCTTCTAATTGTGCTTATCAAGAATGTTTCTACATTAGCAGGGCTTTCTGCTTTGCTTGGATTTTATCAGGTAAAAAGATGAATTAAATAATAACTTCAAAATACAGCAGCAAAATCCCTACCCTGAATGAACTTTTCAGCTCTCACTTTCTGAAAGCTAAGCCAGACCACAGAAAGATTTATCAAGTAGAACTCTGGAATCCTTCCAGTCCTTGAAGATCCCGGTCTGCTTTATCTTCAAGGCCAACGTTGTTGTTGGCTTCTTAACAAGCTCTTAAGGGACATTTCTGTCATCGTTTCCCTTATCTTGACAACCACTAAGGGAAGGTTTAGTGATCTTTTCAGATGAGATCTCTAGGTAAAACTCAATTTTTCTCCTTTCCAGCTGTACTTTGTATAATGTCAGCAAACAGTAACAATTAGGGAAGCACAGTTGAAAATATTAATCATTTTGATTCATTTTAAAGAGCACTATAATGCCAGCAAATGAACCTTTGAAACTTAAGGTGGTGATTGTCGGTTTAGCCCATTTAAAAAGGGAAATCAGATACCACTGCACACCCGTTAGGATGGTTATCATTAAACAGAAGAAGTAGAGAGAAAGTAACGTGTGTTGGCAAGGATGGAGTGAAACAGAAACCCTCGTGCACTGTTAATGGGAATGTAAAATGGTGTAGCCACCTTGGAAAATACGACGGCAGTCCCTCAGAAGATTTAACACATAATTACCATCTGATCCAGCAATTCCCTTCTGGGTATATTCCCAAAAGAACTGAAAATGGGAACATGAGGAGAGATTATACACCAACTTTACAGCAACATCATTCCCAACAGCCAACCGAGGAAACAACTCAAACGTCTGTGGACAGACTAGACAATGTGGTTCAGGCACACGAAGGGATACTCATCTGCCTTAAAAGGGAATGAAATTCCTGCTAAGACATGAAAGGAGATTTATGCTAAATAAGCCAGTCACGAGAGGACAAAAGCTGGGTGACTCCACTTGGATGAGGTGCCTGGAAGCCGTCACACTCTCAGACCCAGAAGCAGAGTGGTGGCTGCCAGGGCAAGGGGACTGGGCAGTTACGGTTTAATGACTTTCAGTTCGGAAAGATTAAAAAGCTCCAGCAATGGATGGCGGTGATGGCCTCAAAACAACGTGAGTGTACTTTATTTATGTCACTGGACTGCCCACTTTAAAAAGGTGAAAATGGTTGATTTTATATGCTGTGTACTTTCACCACAATTACGAAAAAAAGGAAATGAAATCCAAATAGTATAGTGTTCTTCTCTACCCAAGTAGAACTCAGGAACATGGGACATGTTCTCAGAACTCAGAACTAGGGACATGGGACATGAGCAAAACTGGAGGGGTTGTGTGTGTGTGTGTTTTACAATAACATGGGTTGTTTAAATCCTGTGACTCCCCTCAGAATCACAAACTTTTAGAAATCCTCCTATAAATGGAAAAAAAACAAAAACCAAAGAGAGGAATGCACCCCTTCAGTGCCAGGTTCCCTCAGAGGATCATCATGGCGGGTTTACCCTGGTTCTCTTTCCCTCGCCCCTGCCTCCCCTGCAGGCCCAGAAATGGAGCATCTCTCTTCCCACCTGAGGAAGTTTCCACACACACACCCCCAGAAAGGGGTCTCCTCCTTTCCATTCTGACCCACTGGGCCCTGGATCTGCTCGAACCTCCCCAGCTGTGCAAAGCTGGGTCCGCTGGCTCTTCCCCCAGCACAGCCTTCCCCAGGGGCCAGCTCTGTGCGCTGTTTTCCCCTAGACCTCACTCGGTGTACTTATCCCTAAAACGTACAAATCAACAATCCTCTTTCCTCCCACACATGAAAGCACCTGGCACAGGGCCTGGTACACCTTAAGTGCTCAATAAACAGCAGCTGGCAATAAGAACATTTACGTTTCTCCCTACAGCACATTTCTAGAAACTACAGTCGATTCCTAGTCCCTTTTATCCCTTCCTTGTGACTCAGGTGCAACCCGTCTTCTGCCCCTTTCACTGCATGAACACTGTCCTGGCAGGGGTGACCGGTGACCTTGGAACTGAAACATGTGGTGGAGATCCTGCAGTTCTCACCTTACTAGACCTCTTCAAAGCAGCCAACAGGGCCGACCTGACCATTCACCGCCTGGATAAATGCTAGGCGGCTGCATCTGTATCTTCTATTTCTCTGCTCCACGACCCTTAGAGCAGCGATGGGGAAAGGGCCGGGATGCTTCCCTTCAAACCCTGAGCAGGGGACACAATAGCTTGGCCATGTACAGAAGACAGGCCTCCCGCCCCCCCACCCACGCCCATCTCCCACCATGCTGAAGTCCACCCGCAGTCCGTAACTAAGGCTACTCACCCTCTATCCGCTCGCAGAGCTTGTGCAGGCCCTGCAGGGGGCAGCCCTCGCACAGCTGGGCAGGCACCTGAGCTGTCCGCTGCACGGCGGCCACAGTGAACGCCTGCTTCAGGGTCAGCATGATTTCATCGACCTGATCAGAGAGAAGACACGGGGAGCCAGCACGTGTAAGACGAGTGAGGCTGAGATTTCAGGGCTCTGCCAAGACTTTCAGCATTTTAAGATTTGGGGGGGACTATTCGTCACCGACTAACAGATAATAATCGTGATAACCGCTAGGATTAGAGTCTGAGAAACACTACCCAGCGGCTCAAAGCTCGTAAACAAGGTAGGAACTAAAAACACAAATCCAATACTCATGAAAGAGCCAGCTCCTCTGGGTCAAACGTCCAAAATGACGCACTCTAATGCCAGGCCAGAGGGTGAACGTGAGTACGTTCCTCAAAAACGATGGAAACCGAGGACACATACCCAAACGAGGCTTGCGTGTACGCTAGCTAGTCACTACACAGTCATGGCGGGTAATTAAAGCCACATAACGACACGTCGATGTAGCTCTATGGTTTGCGAAGGAAAGAAAAATCAGTGAGGCGGACATTGCCCAGAAAAACGGTTTCCAGGTAAGAGCTGCTCAGTCTCACTTACCAGAGCTTCGTTTGTGCACTGAAACACGTAACAGACGAAATGAAAGCCTCCACCCCCGGAGGACTCTCGGCAGATAAACCCAAAGTGGTCCACATGTCGGATACCCTGTTGCAGGCGGGGAAGAGAGGAAGGAGCGGTGAGCAGTATCCCAAAGCCACAAGTGCCAGAAGGCAACAAGCCTTCTAGAGCACTCGAAAACGATTTCCTAGATTTTTCTGAAGTACAGGCACACTGAACGTTACCCGAGTTTCAGGTGTGTGACATGGTGACTCAACAAGTCAGTGCTCACCTCGAGCGCAGCTCCCATCTCCCACCATACCACGCCCTCACAATCCCACAGACTGTCTTCCCAGCGCCGTGACCTTTCATCCCGGCAACTTAACGCGCTGGGAACTGGACCGAGAAGCGGGCACACCTCCACCACTCTCCCCTCTGGCAACTGTCAGTTTGTTCTCTATCTGGGTTTGTTTCTGCTTTTTGTTTCTTCATTTGCTTTTCAGATTCCACATATAAGTGAAATCATGTGGTATGTCTCTTTCTTGAACTTATTTCACTTAGCATAATGCCCTCTAGGTCCATCCATGGGGTCACAAATGGCAAGATCTCCATCCTTTCTAGGATTCAGAAATACCCCGTGGGGCATATAGACACACCACTTCCTCCTCGGCCATTCATTTATGGACACTTGGGCTGCTTCTGTATCTGAGCTATTGTCAATAACGCAGCAATAAAAACAGGAATGCACAGCTTTTTGACTTAGTGCTTTTGACACCTCTGGGTAAATAGCCAGTAGCGAAATTACTGGATCATATGGTGGTTCTATTTTTAAAGTTTTGAGGAACCTCCACGGTGGCTGCTTGCATTCCCACCAGCAGTGTACCAAGGGCTCCTTTTTCCCTACATCCTTGCCAGGGGTAGCTCACTGTGATCTTGATTTGTATTGCCCTGATGATGAGCGATGTTGAGCATCTTTCCATGTGTCTTTTGGCCATCTGTCTGACTTCTTTGGAAAAATGTCTATTCATGTCCTCTGCCCATTTTTTAATTAGATTATTTGGGCTTTGGTGTTGAGTTGTGTAAGTTCTTTACATATTTTGGACATTAACCCCTCATGGGATATATCATCTGCCAATATCTTTTCTTATTCAGTAAGCTACTTTTTCATTTTGTTGTTGGTTTCCCTCTCTGTGCAAAAGCTTTTTATTTTGTTTTAATCCCAGTAGTTTGTTTTGGCTTTTGCTTCTCTTGCCTGAAGAGATATCTGGAAAATTCTGCAACAGCCAATGTCAACGAGGTTACTGTCCGTGTTTTCTTCAAGGAGTTTTATGGCTTCATGTTTCACACAATTAGGTCTTTAATCCATTTTTTAGTTTATATCTGTGTATGGTGTAAGCAAGCGATCCAGTGTCATTCTTTTTCATTCAGCGGACCAGTTTTCCCAGTGCCACTGCTGAAGGCACAGTCTTTTCCCCATTATATACTCTTGCCTCCTTTGCATAGACTAATTGACCATACAATCGTGGGTTTATTTCTGGGTTTTCTATTCTGTTACACTGATCTGTGTGTCTGCTTTTGTGCCAGTACCATACTGTTTTGATCACTATAATTTTATAGTATATATTGAAATCTGGGGTTATGATACCTCCAGTTTTGTTGTTCTCTGGATTGCTTTGGCTTTTTTGGGTCTTCTGTGGCTCCACACGATTTTCTCAGATATTTTAAGTATCTAAAGACATCTCTCAAATATGAAGATTAATATCGTTCTACTAAAATATTCTGATTATCTCCATAATACAAAAACTGAAAACCAGAGTTTGTAATGTTTATTTTGGTATAAAAGGAAGGGCAGAAAGGTGGACATAGAAAAATGAGAACTTTTCCTAGGTATTAAGAATAAAAAATTACTTTGAATATCAAAAGTAGACAAAAGATTATTGAAGAAACACAACTATACACACACATGCACACACATACGCAAACACTCACAGACACAAAGGTTAAAAAAAAAGACTTAAAACATATTTTTACTCTCCTACAAGAACAAACAGGTAAGCACTGAAGTATAGTGGTATGAAGAACGAGTCAAGAATTAGATGCACAAAGAGCAGAGAAGCTTCTAAATGTAAGATATGAAGGCCAAGGCTGTACACCATAGTTTCCTAAGAGCTCTTCTGATTTAATATGTAAACTTGTCTTGGAGGTTATCCGCTAAGAGGCACCTTGATGCAGATAAGACAGAGCCAAATATTAACACATGAGCGTCTCCAGGAAGCACCAGCGTGCAGAGATACGAGTGCCAATAACTTGAAATTCAGGCCATCATGTATACTTGTAAGCTGGCCTCTTCAGGAAATAATAAAACTGTTACATGAAAAAGCAAACTTTAAACATTAACATTTCAATAGATAGAGTAGCAAATCGAGATTAAATTCTGTGGATCATCTCCCTTCCAGGTTGAACATTTTCCCAATAAACGGGCAACCACTGACATATCCTGACATCCCATTCCAAGTTCTTGCAAAGCAAGGCAAGCACCTGCTGGACGTTCGTTCTCCAGGGAGCAGGACTTGGAAAAATTTCTTTTGTAAATGGTTCTCTATTCAACTATAAATGGAACATTCTTTATTTTCACATTTTGGGAAAAGGATTCAAAAGGCATTTTTTTAAAACGTAGATCATGTTATAAATCAGGAATGAGACTGTCATTACATCTTAATTATGAGAAAATGGAAGCAAGGAAATAAGAAGTCAGAGTTTTAAAATATAAACAAACAATAACTTTAAGCGATCTCCTATTAGCTAGGAAAACCCTGAGTACAACTGACACAGCTCACTATAATTGATTCCCCAAAAATCTATGAAATACACTTTGAGAGATTATCAGGAAAGAACTCAAGTAAACATTGTATTCTGAGGAAAACATCCTTATAGAGAGTCACTATTTTAAGGAAGAATAATGACTCATACCCAAAAAGAACTTCAGAATTTTTATAAAGTAGAAATGAGCATCTATTTAAAAACATTTGTATGTACATATGAATATGTATGTATATAAGATATGTATGCAAACCCACACATATACACCTGGAATTTGTAACTATATAACATTACCACCAATAACTGAAAAAAGAAAGGTAAATCTATTTTCTCCAGTATATTATTGTTGCCAACAGCGAACTTCTTAATTTCAAAAGTATATGAATATATCGCCTTAATATTCAAAGGAGAAATGCTAAGATCGAAAATCAAGTATACCCAGAAGGCATACATCTTGTGACCTTTTAGCACTTCTGCTGAATGACAGAATTCATTAAAAATTCAAATGCAAATGAGCCAATAACCCATCTCCATTTACCTGAGAGCAAAAGGATATCTCCTTAAAATTTTTCTCCAGTGCTATTTTTTTGGTGTCAGGACTGATGAGGTAAACTTCAGATTGGCCAATCTTAAAAGACAAAAAAAAAAAAAAAAAAGGAAACTAGTTTTTCATGAAAGTCAAATTCAGTTTTATTAAACAAACATTCTCATTCTGTGACCTATGAAAATAAAGAAGAAAAGGTGCAAGTTCCTATAGGATTCTGACTATTCAATTGTGGAGAATCACCTCCAGAGGTTACGACTGACCCTACAGATTTCACGTCGCAAAGGACACCTGCTGCTACGTCCACCCACATCAGACCGCAGCCTTCTTTGAGATCAAAGAACCAAATATCCAAAAGTTCACAACAAAACCACAGATGCCACATCTCCGCTTTATAAGGAAGTGAGCTTTCTATAAAAGTAAAGCTTCCAGAAAACAAAAGCTCTCCTTTTGAAACTTCCAAAACACTATTAACTGTTTTACTGAAAAATCTTTTAAAATTATTGTTAAAACAACCTACCATTTGTGGAGTACATAACTCTGTGTTAGGAATTTAAATACTACTTACTTGACTTCATAAAACTAGCGCATTAGCATTACAGCCTTGGGTCAGCATAATAAACTCCATTCAGCCCCATCCCTCCCTCAGGGCCTCTCACCCGCTGCTCCCAGGATACTCCAGCTAGAAGAGTATCTAGTTGGTCACAATGAACCTCTGCTCCTTCCTCCACGAAGCCTTCCTGGGAACCCCAGACCACACTGTAATGAGACAATTGCTTGAACACTCAGTTGTCAACGCCCCTTGCTGGAATCGTGGCTGTCCTGTTCACTGCTGTTATTACTAGCATGCTGCAGGGGACCCCGAGCACAGCAGTCACACACTGAGTACTTAACATACACACACCGAGCAGTTTTCACAATGACACCAAGAGTTGCTCCTTTTAAATATACGTCACAGACTAAAGCATACGCGTGAGGGCCAACACAGCACCCTTTTCAGGACACGATGAAAAGAGGAAGAAAAAAAGCACTATTTACCCACGGACACATCATCTTCATCTTAAACCTGCTTAAACCAACGTGGCTTTCCCCGAAGTAGCAGCTTCCTTACCCGGCGGCCCTCTCGCTACTCTGAGTCAGGCACAAGAAAGAACATCACGCCTACAGGAAGGTAATCTTGTTCCCTCCAGAATACCGGTCAGGGCATTCTAGAAGGGGGCTGAAGACCCATCGGTTCCCTAGATCCTCAGAGGCCAGCTCACTGCTGGGAAGGCCCCGAGCCCCATCAGCTCAGACCCAGGGGACTCCCAAGGAGGGCAAGCCCAGCCAGGGGAGCCCAGAGCAGCACCGGACCCAGGAACCCCAGGTGCCAAGGACAGCTTCCGCGTCCATTCCTTTTCTGGCACTCGGCTCTCGGTGTACCAAGCCTCTCCGAAGAAAAAAGAGAGTAAACAGTTGGCTAAACTATTCCTTCAGTTCGGGTATAAATTTCAAATACCATCTTATCCCCAAATCCAATTATCCCCATTAACCAAGGAGAAATGCTTTATAAATGAATAGAAACAGCAAAGACAGAGTATTTTCCAACTAAAAGATTTTGTTGCGACACATTACTTGAAATTAATACACATTTTCGAGTGCCCTGTTGCTTCCGTTGAAAAGGCCTCTCTCGACTGAGCAGGGAGGGGTGAGGTGGGTAGAGACAAAAACAAGGACCGAAGATGGGTTCTCTTTAGGTCTCCCACGATGAGGGCAAAGGCCTAGGACTAAAGCAAGGATTTCCTCCGAGGAAAGGATTATTCACTATAAAGCACATAGACTGACACACTAAATCCGAAAGCAATCTGCTAGGAATCGGCGCTCAGGAGAGCAGATCCAGGCGGACCTGCCCCGGGGAGGAGCCCGGGCGCCAGGCTGCTTTACCGTGAAGAGCATAGTTCGGTTCTCCTCCATGTCTGTCGGCTGCACAATATTGTGTCCGCTAATGAGGTGGTTCTCGATGTCGTTCTCCTCGAAGGAGCTGAAGAAGCTCCTGCTGCGCAGGCCGCCCTCCTGAAACTCCTTGCGGAAGGCCAGCGAGCGCAGCCCGGGCTGCGAGGACGACTTGCGCATCGGCCCGCGGCCCTGCTCGCCGGCGCCCGCGGGCGGCAGCCCCGGCGGGATCCTCTCCGGGAAGGAAGGGCCTCCCGCGGGACGCGGGCTCTCCGAGCGCGGGGAGCCCACGTCGAACTCGGCCCTGCGGCGGCCGCTGACGTGCTTGAACTTCTCGATGCACTCGTCGATGAGGGCCGGCGGCGCCTTCTTGTGGGCCACCGTCACGCGGCCGCAGAAGAGCACCTCGAACTTCTTGGCAAACGTGTCGTCGAACTCGGCCGGGCAGCGCAGCTCCTCCTGGCGGGCGATCTTCCCGGCCTGGCGGATGGAGCTGATGATCTCGGGCACCTGCCGGGAAAGGGAGCGCGTTAGCCGGAGGCCGCAGGGCACGGCACCCCCACAGGGGCCCCACGACCCCGGAGGGGCGAGCAGAGCAGCCTCCGCCCCGCCCCCCTGCGCGCTCCCGGCCCAAGCAGGAGTCCGCGGGGAAGTCGGACCGCAAACGCCTCCCACGTGAGGGAAACGCGCGGCTTTCGCGGCCGGAGAGGAGCAACGACATTCACCACGCACCTCTGACGTGCCGGGACGATGCCAGGGGAGTCACACGCCCACAGCACTGCTCAGGGCTCAGGGCGAGCCCAGGGACACGCAGCCCCGCGGCCAGCCTCGGAGGCAAGCCCGGGTTAGTCCCACTGCAAAGCCACAGCCCTGCCCACAGCCCTGCCCGCAGCCGCTGTCCCCTCCCTAAGAGGTCGGTCTCCGGTGTGGCTCACGGAAACCTTAGTGCAAGTTTTCTAGGTTTCATGGCAGCGGGTCTTGGAGAGTCTTCGACAATAAATGGGCGGGATGAGGATGACAAGTGAAGACTGAAATCTATAAAACACTTCTCCAAATCACATCATTGCTTTTTCTTCAAGGACAACTGGCACTTTATTACTCAGTTCTCTGTTTCCTCATAGTTGACTGGTACTGACTACGGAGCTAGGAGGCCTTAAGCAAGGAGGGAGCAACCAAGTCCGCACCGTTACCATGGCAACACACGGGGCTTCTCCCCACACAGGCTCCAAAGCCTTCGGGGTCCATGCGGAGCCATGATCAGGAGGGTGAACAAAGGGTCCCGTGTGCTATCATCGTCCCTCCTGCTACACCCTCGCATCACCAGCTTCTGACAGGAGCCTTCGAGGCAGCAGCAGGCATGAAGATGAATCCGCGAGCGCAGGGACCATCTGTGTGATCCCCTAGAAGAGGTACAGCCACGACACTGAAACAAGATGGCCACGAATTCTATCTTCAAAAGGAAGGACCTGATTTTCGTTATGACCTAATACCCAAAGCACTTTTTTCCCCTTTTTTTCTATGTAAGAAAATTCAATTTAAGGCCCAGAGGCTTGAAGTCTTCTAACAACATTATAGAGGAAAGAACAACAAAACACCAGTTAACAATTCAGGTCAAAGATCCACATATAGGGGCGCCTGGGTGGCTCAGTGGGCTAAAGCCTCTGCCTTGGCTCAGGTCATGATCCCAGGGTGGGATCGGCCGGAATCCGGCTTTCTGCTCAGCGGGGAGCCTGCTTCCCCCTCTCTCTCTACCTGCCTCTCTGCCTACCTGTGATCTCTCTGTCAAATAAATAAATAAGGTCTTTTTTTAAAAATCCACATATACAGTAAAGGGACATGGTTGTAGATTTAAAACGTATGCTTCTGTTCTTTAAGACCCAATGACTCAAAAGATTTCTCTCTTTGTGATTTTATATCAAACATGTCTTAAAGACAGTATCTCTGCCATAAAGACTATGATATATCCTTCCAAGGTATTTTATCAAGCGAAGAGATAAAATATATTTAGGTATAGTCTGTATTTTAAAAATGGATTACTGAAGCTTATGAGCTAAACAATACTAAATAGGCCCAAATTTCAACATCCGTCCAGCATTATTTATACTATTTGCTTGTGCTATAGCACACTCCCCTATTGCCAAACTACACATCCCATGGAAGCCTGAAAATGGCTAATATATAAGAAGACAGGATGCGGAAGAGGGAGGGAGGAAGCCTAGGTTCCATTCACACCTTTGCCAACAAGGCACTATAAGACATTGGCAAGAACTGCCTCAATTTCTTAAAAAATAAAAAAATATTTTAAAAAAATATTTTTCAGGTAAAAGTTATTTTTGCAAAGTAATGTGAAGTAAAGAATTTTCAAAGAAAAATAACCAATTCATGAGGGTAAAGAACCTCACGACTTTTCTGAGCAAGTCTATGTAATTATTTTTATCAGGAGTCACATGAATCTTCCCCATTATTAAACTTACTCTCCAAACAGAAAAGTCTTACACAGGTTCCTGAGGCTTGTTAAAAGAAGTATCGTTTCTATATGCTGAGTCTTCCACTGCATCCGAGGTAATGGTGTCTTTTGTTATATAACCAAAGCACTGAGAAAATGTGTGAAGTCCTGTGAAATTAGGGTGACTCAATAGTAAATGGCACAGAGAGAAGTAAGACACACAGTAGAGAATCTGATTATTTCCCCACTTCCCAAGGTCACAAGAGGCTAAAGGCCACACCACAACCTTGGTCAGGGCTGAGGCTGTGGAAGTTTTTCCAACTGCCTGTCTTTCCTACACACTAATCACAACCTTTAGGAGACGGGGCTTTGTCAAAGCCCTGTCAGTGGTCCCTGTTCCTCTCCTTGCTCTAGGCAACTGTAACATGGGCGTAAAGGAGACAACGGGGGTTAAAAAGAAATCACTGGGATCCTGACAAGAACATATAACCATCTCAGAATATTTGACAGCAAATCACCAAACGTAATTTCAGCAATAAACTGTCAACAATGAAAAATCCAATGTTTTAAAACATTTAAAACATTACTCCACCGTAAGCAAAACAGGAAACTTTTTCAATAAAAAATGGACTCCACCTGTGTGTGAGTTTGTTAACCTGCAGTGAGAACTACGTTCCCTTTCCCAGGAGAGACCTGGAGCACTGTTTCTCGAGAAACGAAGGCATGACACCCACTTGTGATGAAACCGGACCTCTCCATTCTTTTAGCTCTGTCCTGGACTCACCTACAGGGTTACCTGTCACACGAGGGGACAGAGTCATTTACTTCCTTTTATTGCCAAACATTTCTCTAAGTAGCACTAGATGCCAGGAGGTAGGGATCCAGGAGCAGGAGATGGAAACAAGGCAGCCCTACACGGACGGGGAGTGGGGCCCCAACGGAGGCTTAGACCGTTTACAGAACTGAGATGGGGCCTGGGGGAGCCTGGACAAAGACGAAAGTCAAGGAAAGGCTGAGTAAAAGCTTCCAGAAGAGAGAATGCACAAGATTTGGTGGCTATCTGGATGGGGGCATCGAGGGCATGGAGGCCAGCCCATGACCCACAGAGCTGGCCTGAAGCTGCGTGAGCAGGGAACACAGAAGCAGGTTTGTGGACAGGACATGAGGAGTCTGGCTTTTGTATCTGTTGAGTAAGACCAGGAGGACTTGAAAGTAAGGCATCCAGCGGGCGGCTGGGCCTAGAGTCCAAGACGGGAGAGGCAGACCACAGCGTCAGCAGCTTCCGTACAAGAGGTGGCGGCCACCTGGGAACAGAAAAGGCAAAGGAAAGGAAGCAGGCCAGGATGGCAGCGGGGGCCACGCCAATGTTTCAGGCGTAAAGAAGCTGGGAAATCTGGAGGGTGGAGGACGAGGACAGGAGGAGGAGGGAGGGGGGCAGTCAAGGATGAGGACAGAAGGATGAGGGAGACAGGCCACTGAGAACCAGCAGCTGCTGGAGCTGGCAGCTCACAGAGATATGTAAAAATAAAGAAAGGGGTGATGCCAACACTAACCCCTAAAATAAGCAAACTTAACCGAAAAGTGTCTCAAGGTAAAACTGCAGTTTCTGAGAACATAAACTTCCAAGTTAGAATATTTACTGAAAATAAAACAACCCTATTAGGGCAAATACACTGAGGCCGAGGAGTTTATTTCCACTGATACGATCTGGGTACTTTCAACAAAAATCTTTTTTTAGTGTAGTCACAGCAATAATATCTACGTCATTTCTGATCACAGATAAGCAGACAGAGTAAATCAAAGCTAAATACAGCAAAAACAAGAACCTGAAAAGCATTATACTGGCATAAATACAGTAAGGGTTTGAGATTTTATTTCCTTCTACATCAGGAATCACAACAAAAAAATGTTAATTAAAATGAATCACCAATAATTTTTCTTAAAAGGCCCTGTTTTGACATAAAATGTATTAAACTGCTCTTCTCTCCACCTATTTGAGTTTATACTAAAGCTCCTTTTTAAAGCAAATCTGCAGTTTCACAACCAAAACAACTTTCTTTCAAATTCAGACACTGAAAAAGCACAGTATAAATGCATGTTGTTTCTGCAGCAGACTTAAGTAAATATTGTTTTTATAAGTTACCAGAAAAATTATACTTAGTGTAAGAGAACTAGAAACATTCATTTCTGTAAATAAAGTCCTTATTTAAACATTTGGGTCAACTTTTTTTTTTTTTTTTTGGTAAGGATTTAGGGATTCTAAAGGATTAGAAACACACTACAAGTTTACAAGAACTAACAGAGGAAAGAGCTTCTAAAACGGTATTTAGAATGAAAAGTAATTTTTACTTTACATTTATATTTTTGTTTTGTTGCTAACTGGTAACAAAGAAATATTAAATGAATCTGAAGAACCCAGATTTGTATTTAAAGTTCTAGCATTTTTTCCTGTTATTTAACAATAAAACATTCCCAAACTGCAAAAAAATGGCAGGCCACACTGTACTTCTGTCCCTTGGATGAAATGTTCTCTCACGGCAAAAAGTTAAAACAAGCACTTCTAAGAGAAAATTATTCTGCATAATTATTTTCTAGAAGGAACAGACTTGTGTTTCATTTTTGTTGGTGAGAAGTGGTTTTTGCATCCGTTGGTCAGAAACAAGGTAAATGTAAGGGAAGAAAATGAAATTAAATCAAGTATTGCCTCTATATTACATGTCTTAAATTTTATACAAAACTCTTAAGGCAACATCGTCTTACAAGTGCTCATGACTGAAATTATTTAACAAGACTAAAACACTATCCAGACATGACACACGTGAGTACCCATGTTGTCCAAGAGCACTGCCGAGTGAGACTGGATTCAACACAGAGATGTGAACACACCTCACCCGATGAGGAAGACAGGATTCTTCTCACCTGAGAGGCTCATAGTCTAGAAAATGAGACACTCTACATATCTAAATACGTGATTTCCAGGATAACGTGGCCGATGCTAGAACACAGACAGGAGCAAAGCGACCGACTGTGTGCTAGAGAAGGCTGGTTCTGACCACAGGCCTCTCTTCTCTGCCTGCTGGTCCTCAGGGTGAGCTAATGCCTCGACTCATGCTTTACGCTTTCAATTAGCCCAACGGTCAGACTCACGGCCTAGGTCTTCCCAAAAAGAGAGGAGCCATGCTCATTAGCTGACTGAGGCAGCATCTGGCACCTAAGAAATGCTAATGACCGCTGGCCCCTAACCCAGGCCACCCACCTCATTCACTCCATCCTTTGGGTCTTGCTCAAGTAGCGTTCAGGTTCCCTAGATCTGAAATGGCCAATGGGACAGACTCTTAGCTTTCAAACCCCCTGGAGTCTCTGCAAACACAAAACCCAGCATCCTACTCCAAAATAACCATTTGAAAGGTTCACTACAACCTTTTGACAAACCAACACATTTCTACGAGGATCTGAAACAAAGAGACAAAAATCCAACCTGAGTGACTGAACAGCTATGGGCACTAACAAAGCCGGTGGGAGAAGGTGCACAAGGAAGAGTGAGAGAAGGCTGTGAAATTTTTTGTAACTTTCCTAAAACAATGGTAAAAAGTCAAAACATTTCGATTGGTTAGCACAGATACTGACTGACAGAGATCATGGAATAAATCACCGAATGCTTGACCTGAAAACCTGGGTCCTCCACGTCCAGTCCTCTCCAGGGAATGCACTGGCTCTCACCTCAAGTGGGGCTGCAGGAGAACTGCCCCCCACAACCCCCAGCCTGGAAGCAGCAGCCTGTTTGGGGATGGGGCCCTGGCTTCCGCAGTGTTCAGAAGCACTAGGCAGTTCTGACGGGCAGCATCTCTGATGTTCCTATCACCTGTCCTTTCTCGTGTTCCAAGGTAAGGAAAGCTCTATCCTTGCCCTGTCCTCCACACCATTTTCCCAAACCCTATTTGATTATTAAGGCCCTAGATAAGCTGTGTGCTTTAGCAGCCCTGAAATACCCCAAATGCCCAGATCCACACCATGCTGGTGTCAGTGATGAAGGAACTAACCAAGACAAAAAAGACAAAATCACCACACAGGTATCTGACAAGCTGTTCATACCATATAAGGTAAATTTGGTTTCCATATAAATTCACCACATCTCTGAAGTCTCAGCTCATTAAATGCATAGGTGTGAATGCCCTACAAGAAATGCTACTGCATAGTTCTGATCAAGGTCTACTTCAAAATAATCTCTCAAAGATTAAGAAACGCTCACAAATACAGTGAACTAGCAGTTGATCCCGGCAATCCCCCGTTTGAGTTATGTATGGTACATAATGTTTGCGAAGGGACACTGGGTGCCTTTCCCACAAGGCAGAGGGAACTATAAACATGTATATGTACTAGGAAGAAACATGAAACAAGCACTGGTTCCTTCTCCAGGACATACACCACAATCAGTTTTTATAAATGATGCCCTTTAGAAATTTTGCCACTGAGAGATTATTAATAAAGGAGTATTTGGTCATATAGTGTGTCTTGGTTACTAAAACAGCAAAATCAGCTAGAACACTGGGCACTAATACAGTTGTGCTTCTACCTAAAATCACCCAGGGCCGAATACATTAAACTGATTAAAACTGGTTTTCAAGCTAACAAGTGCCCATGTGTTATCTTTTCATGTCCAAATCAATACTCTTCGATGAAACACTTACTATCGAGCAACAGACACGAGTCTTTCCACCTGTTCTCAATTGTGTCTCAAAACCAAAGTCCTGGGGCGCCTGGATGGCTCAGTGGGTTAAAGCCTCTGCTTTCGGCTCAGGTCATGATACCGGGGTCCTGGGATCGAGCCCCGCATCGGGCTCTCTGATCCGCGGGGAGTCTGCTTCCTCCTCTCTCTCCCTGCCTGCCTCTCTTGCCTACTTGTGATCTCTGTCAAATAAATAAATAAAATCTTAAAAAAAAAAAAAAAAAGACTAAACTATGACAACAGAAGACAGGAGGGCTATTATCTCTGGAGGAGGAGTGCCTGGGAGTGGGCCTGTGGGGCTTCTGGACTGTCCTGTTTCTTCATCTGGGCACTGGCTATACAAGATTATTCAAACTTTGAAGTCACTGGATACATGATTTACATATAATTCTGTTTGTAGAACATCAATGAAAATTTTGTGAAAAAATAATATTTTCACAAGCGTGATAGAATCTGATTGAGAAAAGGGTAAAACACTAGCCCAAAGTTACCAGCTAATTAGCTGAAGAGTCAGGACAGCAGCAGACCTGATGCCAAGGCACATCCATTTCCATCACACCAAGACTTCATTCTCAATTCAGAAGGACTTCCCAGGTCCTGTGAGGGTCCACGTGGTTTTTTTGGCTTTGGTTCAGGAGTTTCTTGTTGTGGTCTTACCTGGAATCCAGTGCCCTCTCCCCTAATAATGAGGAGTACCTCACCCCACTCTCATTCTGATGGTTCAATGGCACAGATAGGCCTCGCCCCAGCTGGCAACCCTGGACCGAACCAACCAGCATGTTCTATCACCCCACCCCACTGCAGAATTAGTACAGGGTTTTTTACATAACCCAATCCAGACCAGGACCTATGCGTTTTAAGGAACTGGTAGAGAAAAGAAACTTGCTGTGGTTTTAGATCAGAGGTTCTCCAACCTGGGGCAACTCTGCCCACCACCATCTCCCCAGGGGACACCTGGCAATGTCTGGAAATATTCTGGTTTGTCACAACTGGGGGGTAAGAGTTGCAACTGGCACCTCATTGGTAGAGGCCAGAGATGCTGCTGCACATCCTACAATGCATGGGAGAGCTCCCCACAATTAACAATTATCTTGCCCAAAATGTAGTATTGCCCAGGTTGAGAAATCACAAATAAAGCCATGCTACATAGTTTCAGAGGAGGTGAAACCAAGACAGGAGGTAAAAAATGGAAGAGAGGGGGTGAGCTGATGTTTCTGAGGTTTGAGGACCTGAATCCAGCCATGCCTGAAGCCAATAAACTAGGATTCTTATTCCAATAAATTTCTGATTGTGCCATTTTACACTGGGTATGTGTCACTTGCAACTAAGAATCCTGTTCATACTCTCACTATATAGAACACTTTATACTCAATTCTATGCCAAATTCTTCTTAATTACAAGGATGAACCACACATAGATCCCATTCTTCGGGTAACCTACAATCTAGACAGAGGGGATCAAGAAGTAGACAAATGACCCAACAAAGGAGTGGGGAGTGCTAAGAAGGGTAAGAAGATAGAGAAACACAAAATATCAGTATGGAGTACATTTCAAATAAATTATCAAGAGCAAATAGGAATGGGGTGCCTGGGTGGCTCAGTAGGTGAAGCCTCTACCTCCAGCTCAGCTCATGATCTTAGCATCCTGGGATCAAACCCTGTTTCTGGCTCTCTGCTCAGTGGGCAGCCTGCTTCCCCCCGCCCCCCCGCCTGTCGCTCTGCCTACTTGTGATCTCTATTAAATAAATAAATAAATAAAATCTTTTAAAAAAATTTTTTTTAAAAAGAACAAATAGGAAGATTTAAATATTTACCAAACTCTGCCCTTAGAATAAAACCAGCCAGCCCTGAGGTATTACAATGACCCACAGGAATGCAAATAATAATAATAATAAAACCTACTCAGGATCCAGTTCCAACGAACCTTACACCAGCTGTCATGAACTCTTCCCAACACGCCGTCTCAGCAGCCATGCAATAAGCATCCCATTCTTTGCATAAACTGCCTGGACCCCAGGGCATCTGAATGGCTCAGTCGGTTAAGCATCGGCTCGGTTTCAGTTCAGGTTGTTATCTCCGGATCTGGGATCGAGCCCCACACTCAACGTAGAGTCTACTTGAGATTCTTTCTCTCCTCCTTCTGCCCCTCTCAGGCGTGCTCTCTCTCTCTCTTTCTAAAATAAATGAAATCTTAAAAAAAATAAATAAAAATAAAATAAAAAACTGCCTGGACCCCTAGTTGTTCTTTTCCAGTAGTATGGTGTTTGCGTGCATGTTATGGGAGGGAATGGGGGAAAGGTGGAAACTATGAGAATGAACCAGGGTTGCCTCCTGGACGGGAGAGAAGCTTTCCACTCCAGGGAATGGGCCTCTAGGAGCAGACACGGAAACAGAATAACCTCTAGGAAGACAGAGATAAGCTCTCAGTCCTGCAGGTCACATCTCGGAGGAGAAAGTCACCCCCAACTCCTACACCTTCGCAGCCGGGAACCTCCTACACAGACAGAGCCTCAGGGTGGTTCTGTAGCTGGAAATACAGATACAGGCTCCAGCTTCTGCAATTTCACGTGCAAGCCTAGGCAGGTCACCCACTTCCTAGAACCTCAGTCTCCTCTTCTATCAAAATGGGATACTACCAGCTACCTTGGAGGCTTGGAGGATAAAACGTGAAAGCTGTTAGTATAAAGCCTTGCACATATTCACTCCCAATAACTGCTAGCTGTTCCCTCCATGTTTACAAAGTAAGAAAAGATCAACTTACAAAGTAAGAAAAGATCGACTCCCTATGAAAGTGACAGTACCTGAGGAGCCCAAGGCACGTGAAGCAGCCCTGGGGTCTCTGGCCCCAGGTGCACAGCAAGAGAAGCCCAGGACCACTGAACCACCAGACACCTGAGCAAACACGCCACGTTGCAAAGGAATCATCTAGACCTTGCTGCCCCACAGGAAGCCAGGCAGACAAACTGCCCACTGGAGCCCTTCCCAAATTCCATACCCACAAAACCACATATATAATAAATGGTTGTATTAAGCCATTAAAAAATTTGTTTAACTGAAGTTACAGTACCTAAAGGCAATGGGCTATTATTCCAGGGACTCCACAGTACAGAACAGACAAAAATATATTCTATACCAGCCAGCAACTGATAATGCCAGTCAGGTCGAGAATCTGACCATCTTCCCAAACATCCAGCAGGCAACAGAGCTCTCCCATACCTCAGCTCACCCCCGCCTTCCAGCAATCCCAAACAAATCCTGATCAAAATGGAGCTAAAAGGGGAGAGCATTGCCTTCCCCTCTTCCAGCCAGCCCTGAGGTATTACAATGACCCACAGAAACAGTGTGGAAACCACTACCTAAGAAATACACAGGTCTGTAGGTGGCAAGCAGCTTTTCTAGCCTGAGGAACAGCTCTACAAACCTCAGAGCATAAAACACCTGAACACCTGAAAGTCTGCTCTGAGAGAGAATTACTGTCTATGTGTTCACTGATGTAGCCCCAAGTGCCTACAACCGCGCCTGGCACACAGCAAGTACTCGATAAATTTGCTCAATGTGTGATTCAAAATAAAAATTTAGTGGGGCACCTGGGTAGCTCAGCTGGTTGAGCATCTGACTCTTGGTTTCGGCTGAGGTCATGATCTCAGGGTCCTGTGACCGAGCCCCTCTTCAGGTTCCACACTCAGCAAGGAGTCTGCTTGAGAATCTCTCTCCCTCTCCCTCCCCTGGTGCCCCCCACACCCCATGCATGCACGAACTCTCTCTCAAATAAATAAAATCTTGAAAAAAAAATTTAGTGACTTCAAGGTTTTTAAGTGATGACAAATATCTCAAGGAGAAATTAGAAGAGAACCATGATAAATCTGTAACATCTCCAATGCAATGTATGAGTGTATGTAAACAACAAGTATTTGGGGGCGCCTGGGTGGCTCAGTCGTTAAGTGTATGCCTTCACCTCAGGTCATGATCCCGGGGTCCTGGGATGGAGCCCTGCATCGGGCTCTCTGCTCGGCGGGAAGCCCTGCTGTGTTCCCTCTCTCGCTGTCTTTCTCTGTCAAATAAATAAATAGGGTGCCACTGTGGGCTGGAACAGCAGGCAAGACTATGGGATTAGCGGGCGTCTCAGGTGAGAGCCGGTATCTCAGCTCTTCATTACATGTCCCATGTTCCTACCAATTCTCTCTAAGCAAATGGCAAAGGTTCCTAAACTAGTGTCCCGGACAGGCAGAGTGACAGCACAGTGAAACCTAAGGACTCTTCTCAGAATGAAGTTTTTAAATATATAGAACACATGGCATCTCAGGACCTACCGCCACTCACAGGCACTAATTGCGCCAGGCACTGTGCTTCACACACATGATCTCACGGACTCTTCCCCTCAAGCCTCTGAGAAGAACATTTCCTTTTTAGAGAAATGCAGACTCTTCTGGATTGGGATCTGCACAGGGCGCCAGGACTGTACCTGAATGTGGTACCACCAGGACTGGGGACTGAGACGGGACACTAGTTAGGAAACAAGGCGAGGGAAGCCCTGGGAGCAACAGCAGCCTTGCTCACCAGGCGAACAGAGCAGAGGTACCCACTGCTGGGGAGCAGGGAGAAGAGGCCTGGCCCCCAGCCTGCCCAGGCTGCCTATAGGCCCCCCTCGTGGGACAGATGGGTCTGGGCCCATGTGCCTTCCAGCAGACCACAAGGCTGGAGGGAGGACAATGCTGAGGGAGTCGCTCAGGACCTGCCCAGTCTTCACACCCAGACCGCAAGATGAGTAAAGAAGAACCCGGGAGGGAGAGGCACCAGCCTCCTCCCCGGCCGCCTCCCCGGCCTCTGCTGGGGGCAGTGGTGGTACACACACATGCAGAGAAGGGGGGAAATCAACCACAACCAGAAGGTAACATGACCACAAAACCAACCGGATGGGAGAGCCAGCAGGTTAGCAGATCCATCTACCCACCCACCCATGGGAACAAAAAACCTCCAGAAACCTGAGCACAGATCACAATCTAGTATTTATTCACGAGTTCTCGCTCTCCTCAAGGCCCCTTCCTTGTCCAACCAGCACTGGAAACGGTGAGGATGGAGAAGCCTGAGTGTGCGTGCCGTGGCTCGGCCGGGGTCCCCCCCACCCCCCCACCGCCGACCCTCCAGTCCCCTGGGCATTCTGGCTACAAGTTTCGACGGACTGAAAAACATGCAGCATGTGTTCAAGAGCAGCTCTATCTTCTACTTCTTTATAGCCAAAGTCATACAATGTGAAAAGATCTGGAGAGGCTGCCCATGGTAGTCTCCGGGTAGCAGGAATGGGGTGGTTTGCTATCTTTTCTTATCAACAGGCTCTTTTGCTCTAATTTTCATGTATCGCTTCTGTAATCTTAAAGATTATTTTTCATTTTTTAAAAATACATTTTTTAAACTTTAAGAAATTTTAGAGATTATGGTATATTGTTATTAGATGAGACCTTCCAGGGACAAAATTTATGGAGATTGGAGGGGAAAAAAATCGTCATTGTGAATACATGAGGATAAATTATTTCAATAGTACAAGTGAATTGGCATACATTTCTAAGTGGCCCCAAACTTAGAACTTACGTTCACTATGTAACCTACAGAAGCCTTTAAGTCATGAAATACAATCTGAAAGGCAAACATCAACACCTATAGAAACTAAAAACTTTAGATGACAGTCTAAAAGCAATATTCAAAAAGACTCCTTATATATGCCTAGGTAATTACTTATGACAAAAATTTTATCTTAAATCATAATTGTGATAATAGTAAGAACTGGGGGGCGCCTGGGTGGCTCAGTGGGTTAAAGCCTTTGCCTTCGGCTCAGGTCATGATCTCAGGGTCCTGGGATCGAGCCCCGCATCACATCGGGCTCCTCGCTCAGCAGGGAGCCTGCTTCCTCCTCTCTCTCTGCCTGCCTCTCTGCCTACTCTCTCTCTGTCAAATAAATAAAATCTTTTAAAAAAATAAAATGTGCCAAAGATTGCATCCGAAAATAAAATTATAAAAAGAAAAAATACTAAGAACTGGTCTGTGTAATGAAGCTGACAGTTCAAACTTGAGTTTAGATAATTATCAACCTTACTAACCAAATATTCTTGCTACTTCCTAGGAACTGCAGTAAAATGAATGTAATTCAAATGATGACATTTGTGGTCACAGTATGGAATCCCCTTGACAACGGTATTAATTTTTTTAAACACAAAGTCATTTATAGCACAGGCTACCCCTCACATTCACTTATGGTGCCTTTTTCAAGGCACCATATTCAAATTATTCAAAGCCAAAACTCTGTCCTCCCCCTCGCATACTAAAACCCGTATGTGATAGAGTCCGGGAAGCCAGGTGTGGGCTGACCCCAGTCTCTGCCTCTGTGCGGCATGCCACCTGCTCCAGCCCATATGGCAGTCCAATCCCAGCCCCGTCACCACCCTGTCACCAGCACTGGGGAGATCCATGGCAATTGCCAAGCAAATGTCTGATATTTAAACTTACAAATGCATGATTGCCAGACTCAATCACATTCTAGGGTGTCATAAATAAATCAATTATTTACCATTTTTCAACATGCAACAACTAGCTTTTAGAACACGGACTGCATTCTTGAACAAAACTGATCACACACATTCAGGAATCCTGAACCTCACTCAGATCAACAGTAGAAATGGGTCTTTTCTCTCATATCATTTTACCTGGAAATAAACTCTCCTCACCAAGCAGCCATTCCTTTTCTTTAATCTTGATCAACAGGCAACTCAGAACTTTGGCGAGTAAAGGATAATAGTTAGAACCAGTCTCATCTGTTTTCCACTTAACATTTTAACTCTCTGTGATACTAACTGTAACAACAATACTATTTGTGGCTCCTTGGCTTTCTCAGAAGTTCTAAATGTGAATCTGTATCCTAGCACAATACACCAAAAGCAGAGTAAGTGGCTAATACTTTTCCTGCTTTCAGAGATGAAGGAAATCAATAAAAGAAACACACAAGAAAAAAATCAGAGTATAACACTGCACAAAGAATAAAGTATTTCAAGCCTGTATTCATAACAAGTGCCCAGCCCTCGGCTAAAATTTCTCTTCCTCCCTGACCCACCCGACGTTCCTAGTGTATGAGAAAGAAAATCTTGTTCTTGTCCTAGCACCCAGCCAAACCTCCATGTCCCATCTCCCTAAGGAGGCTTACTCGTGTCACACTGAGGGGAAAGAGCTGCATTCTCAAAATCACTTCCAGTTCCAAAATTCCACTATTCTATAAAAATAAATTAGAATATAGAATGAAAACATGAAAAGCAAACAAACAAAAATCCCAACATCGGGAACACAAGTGAAGTCTGTAATATATGCAAATTACAAAACCAAAAACCAAACCAAAAAACCTAGAAACCTCAGCCGGGTAAGTAAGTACCCATGGGGGAGACTCAGCTTGCCAAAAGTTCATGCGAAAAAGATTTAAGGATTTTAGTTGACCATTTAGCGCAGGATAAGCTGACAGAATGGCCTGGAAACCTGAAGAATGAAAAGGAACAAAAAGCCCATGGCATTAGGAGGAACGTCACCCTTACAGTAAGGGGAAGTAGGGGATCACAGCCTCATCAACCTTGCCACTGACTGGGCCACACAGAAGTTTCATTTTCGGTTTTAGTAGACTTTAAAAGCAGCAGCAGTAGGAGTCACAACTGTGCCTACAATCAATGGAGACCCAGGGCTTTCAGTGTGGGAAGGGGATGCCAGGAAGCCTCTGCAAATCTGTCTCAAGGAAGAGGCATTAGCGCTCCCTCTCATAAAGGGGAAGGCAAAGTTGTGAGTCACAAAGGGACAAAGATTTCTGCTTCAAATATAAACATCTTTCTACTAGAGCGATGTGCAATGGTATGGATTTCCTGAGGAATGCTGAGCATCCCTCAAGAAGATTTGAGCACTGGAGGGGGAGCAAGACCACACTGCTCAGAGTCAGACTTTCAACTCCCAGGCTTAGGGCTTCATTTAAAGACGAGCACCTGGGGCGCCTGGGTGACCCAGTTGTTAGGTGCCTGCCTTCAGCTCAGGTCATGATCTCAGGGTCCTGGGATGGAGCCCTGCATGGGGCTCCCTGCTCAGCGGGAAGCCTGCTTTTCCCTCTTCCACTCCCCTTGCTTGTATTCCCTCTCTCACTCTGTCAAATAAATAAATAAAATCTTAAAAAAAAAAAAAAAAAAACCCAAAAACTTAAAAATAAAATAAAATAAAGACGGGCAACCTGCTTCCACCACCTTCGAGGGCTTGCTGTGTGATTCCCACCAAGCAGGAGTCTGAAAGCACAGTTCCTTCTCTGGCTCAGGCTCCCCTATGTGTCAGGGATGGGGGGCTGACTTCATCTTCATGAGACAAGATATTTTACAATCAGGAACATTCCTAGAGAACCAACACCGAAACCAAGGCTGACAGTAGATAAAGACTTGTTCCAGCCAAGAGCTGCTGCAAGCAATGTATTCAAAGTTTAGTTGCTTTTCCCATGCCAAGGAATGGCTAATGTGCATTGAGAAGTTTCAGCGACTTGCTAAAACTGAACTCTGATCTACTCCCAATTAAGTCTACAATCAAGGAACAAAAATTCCATCTACCAAGTGCAAATTGTAGTCTCTGAATCCTGACATTTTCTTTTTTTTTTTTTTTTAAGATTTTATTTGTATTTATTTGAGAGAGAGAACAAGTGGGGAGCGGGGACATGGGCAGAGGGAGAGAGAGAAGCAGACTCCCTGCCAAGTAGGAAGCCTGAAATGGGGCTGGAGCCTGAAACAGGGCTCCATCCCAGGACCCTGGGACCACAACCAAGCAGAAGGCAGACACATTAACCTACTGAGCCACCCAGGTACCCCATGAATCCTGACATTTTCAAAAGTGTGACTTCATCTTCACTTACAAGAGGAAAAGAATAAAGGTAAGTCCTAAAGGAAGGCATGGGGTCACTTATGAATGTAATTCGTTCCTTTAGAAGTATTTAGTCAAATGCACTTCCATTTCTCAAACATCCGGGGGACGACCCTTTATGGTCTTCTGCTTCTCTCTCTACTCTCTTTCTCTCCCAGGATCTCACGCACTGCCCCAAGACCAACAAAGATAATTCCTTGGGGCACCTGGGTGACTCATTCAATTGAGTGTCTGACTCTTGATTTCAGCTCAGGTCACGCTCCCTGGGTCGTGGGACAGAGCCCCAGGTCACGCTCTGGGCTTAGCGGGGAGTCTGCCTGAGGGTCTTGCTCTCCCTCTGCCCCACCCCACTCACATGCATTTGCTTTCAATAAATAAAACCTTTAAAAAATAAAAGATAATTTCTTTATCTACATCTCTAGCTCTGAACTGTTTCCTCAACTCAACTCAAATTTCCAATCACCTCGAAGAAACCTCAAACTTCAGGCACCATGACCTTAAAGCATCCCAATCAAGCTCATCTCTTTGCCCTAAAACTGGCCTCTCTCTTGTTTCCCCAAATGCCTTCCAGGTAATTAGTTTGAAAACCTGGGAAGTGTTTCCTCTTCCCTCTCTTCCCTCTCCCTGCCATCAGCCGTCAGCCTATGCGTTCTATCACTAGAAGCCCCACACCTCAAGCGTAGGTCTCAGCCTGCGTGCACTCCCACCAGACCACAGCAAGACCACCAATGCTCGGCCCTGCCCGGCCTCCTGCAGGGTATATACCCATCCACCCCACTCTCTTCGGACAGCCCGGATGGCATCAGCCTACCACTCACAGGCCATCTGGGGCTTCTCTCTAATCTCTACCAAGCACTGACAACTGCAGGCAAGGGCCACTCACGGATCGGGGGGAAGAGGAGACTCCCCGATGAGCAGAGAGCCCGATGTGGGACTTGATCCCAGGACCCGGGGATCATGGTCTCAGCTGAAGGCAGAGGCTTTACCGACTGAGCCACCCAGGTGCCCTCAACCTATTGATTTTATCAGGAAACAGAGCCTCAGAGGGCTGGAACCACTGGCACCTGGTCAGGCTGCCCAGAACTGGACCTCCCTATTCAGGACTCTTGTTCTAGACCCCACCAGGTGCTCATGATTTGCTTTTAGTTTTAACTAGGAGGTAATAAAGTCTTCGGTTCGAAATTTCCTTATTAGACTAAAGCCCCTAAATCCATTAAATTTAAACAAACACATACCAAAAACAAAACAAAACAAAACAAAACAGAAAAAACCTCCCCAAAACAAAAACAACAGAGCACCAGCCAGTGTCCAGATTTCTAGTCTCTCAGACTCACAAGCCTTATTGGATCTGCACCGTCAAGTTTAACAACAGGCACCGTGTGAGTATGAAGACTCTGGTGCCCATCAAGGAGTCTGCACCAGGGATTTCAGGGCAGAACTGTGCTTTCCCAATGCAGAAGAGCCAGGTGGGCTCTACTGCCTCTGTTTATTCAATCAGGATCAGAGCAAAATAATTGTTAGATGGAAAAAGCGCCCTAAAATGTGCAGAGAGGTCCCCCAGGACCCCCACATCCAAACCACAGTACTGGCTCCCAAACCGAAAGCAATGCTTTTGAGAAGGACGGTATGTAATTTAAAAGTGTATGGTCAGGCCTGCTATCCCTGCTGAGGAAACGCAACGAGGAGATGGCCAGGTGGGATTCACGGCACGTGGAAGGCGATGACCTCCGTGGACCAATGGCTGCTCCTGGCTGACCCCTCCCTCAGCCCACCTGACCGCCGGCCGGCAGTGCGAGCAGCTTCCAGCGCCAGCCTTCACCGCACCCGCACGAACTGCACCTTTCTCCTCTTCGCATCCATGTCCCGAGCGCCCGGCCCGGAGAAGATGCATAGAAGTGTCTGCTCCCATGGTCGAGCACACTGAACTCTTTCCCCGGGTGGAGAGGCGGGGGGGGGGGGGGGCATCCGGAGATCACAGTCCCAGCTAGTTTAGACACTACAGATCTGATGAAATCAAACTTTGGTCTGATATTCATTCAGCTAAGTAAGAGCAGGTGGTACAGACTCAGAGAGCTGCCTTCACTGAAATCCAGTGTTCTATAAACTCCTATGTATTACCTTCACATATTTCCAAATTACGGAAGAGAATCCCTTTAGTTCACCCACACGCCAGTAATAGGGCTATTTGTGGAACTACAAGAGAGTTGTGACCATAGTAAAAGTATCAGCAATATTTCACAATTAATCAATAACCAGTGCACAAAGGGCCACAAAGTCATTGCTCATAAGCAGGCTTCTGGTTTGTGTCTCTGAAGTCAAACTTTACAACTAAGTCTCCAATATTTTAACTTAAGATACCTACACATTTAGGGAAAAAACCTTACACAACAGTGGCCATCACAATAGACCTATGTAAATCTCTCTAAGCAAATACTGTCTCACAGACCTTAGAGTTTATTTTTACCTAATGACTTATTTCCTCTTGGCCCACCCTGTAGAAAGAACTTCCTCAAAATACCATTTGGCCAATTCTCTGCCTTCAGCAGGCCTACAATTCTAAACTCGGCTAAACAAACTTCCTTCCTATTTTTAAAGTTTTCCAAAACTAGAAAATCTACATCTTTGGTTGGCACACGATTTCCCGGACTTAGAGCCCTGGCTGTGAAGAAATTCTTCACAGTATTTTGAGAGATGAAAAGGACTTCAGAAATGGCGAGGCAGCTATTCCCCACCTCTATCTCAGGGAAGGGGAAAACAAGGTGAAGTTGTGACCTTGGGCAAGGTCACATGGGGGGTGCTGGTGGCAGAGGCCGGTGTAATTCTCTCTGCCCCATTTTCCCCTTATCTGATCGAAATTACCTGTGGCCTGATGAAGCGTTTTGCTCGTTCCATACTAGTGAACCAGAGCTTATGTTTAATTCATGCAGAATGTGACAAAACAACAAAGATTCTAAATATCATAGCAAGAACCAGGTGACATGAAGAACTCTGGGCTAAGAACCAGAATACCTTAACCTTAGCTCTGACTTTGGGAAAGCCACCTCACCTCTGGAGGGCTCAATATTTCATCTTTGAAAAAGAGGGACCAGAACGAAGCAAGCGCAGATGTCGTCTCCACCCCTACCTTGAGTGAGGGGGCGAAAGGTTTCACCCCTATTAAGGGCTTCATCAGAGCCGGGCACTGTTCTGAGGACACTGAATGTCCTCCACAGCCTGGAGGACAGCCCCCGTCCCCATTTTGTGGATGAACACATTCATCCGCACAGAGAAGGGACCTGTCTGCGGTCACAGCTCCACGGGGGACACATCGGGAGGGGATGTGTCCCAGGCCAGCAGCTGCAGGGGCCCTCTCCTCCTTATCAGTGGTGGACAATCTCTGATGACTGGCCCCACTTGCAGTAACAGAGTCTCCAAACCAAGAACAATTACAGCAATCTTCAACACAATGTTCTGATTTTACAGATCAAGGATGGAGACCCAGGGAAGTAGAACTTCTGTCAGGAAATTGAATGGCTACACCCACTCCACTTCCTAGACAAGCATATCCTAAAAAGTGCTTTCATGGCTCCCATCATTTACACCATCTCATGTGCCACCCAAACACGACTCTCTGATGGCAGTGGGGCAACGACCCTCACTCCATGGCAACTAGCCGTGGTTAAACAGCAAACTCGAGATGAGCTGGGGCCTCCAACCCAAGCCTCTCGCCTCCAGTCCCGTGTATTATCCCAGGCTTGAAAAAATGTCCACTGTAGAGACGCCTGGGTGGCTCAGTGGGTTAAGCCTCTGCCTTCAGCTCAGGTCATGATCTTAGGGTCCTGGGATCGAGCCCCGCATCGGGCTCTCTGCTCACGGGGAGCCTGCATCCCCCCCTCTCTCTGCCTGCCTCCCTGCCTACTTATGATCTCTCTCTCTATGTCAAATAAATAAATAAATAAATAAAAGAAAATGATGTTTAAAAAAAAAAAAAGAAAAATGTCCACTGTAGTAGAAGTCTCTGGAGAGCCTATTCAAAATAGTCTCTAAACACAAAGAGAATTTCCCAGAGAGGCTAAAAACATGCTTCCATGGTGCTCTGAGAAAAATCTCAGATAATACTCTAAGGTCCACAACTCTAGTCAATAAGAAAATCAAAAATCAGGCTATAGTCATCTCAAAACTGACCTCTTTGGTCCATCATTTAATTGCCACTAGCCTCCCCACCAATCCTGACCAATCTTCAATCTTCCTACCAGTGATTTTCGTCTTACTTCCTGTTCTCTTCCCTCCCTAACCAAGAACATCATGAAATTCAAGCTTTTTAAAAATAGGAGTTCCGCTTCTGGTGTAATTTCACTCTTACACACCTATTTTTTAAAGCAAGTTAGGTGGACATAACATTTTACGCCCCTCCCTTAAGGGAGGGGAAATTCAAATTCTTAGTGGGACAAAATATTTTAAGTTCTGACCACCCTTGCGTCGCATCTTGAACATGTGTTGTAATCCCTTTATGACTGAGATGGCACAGGTACAACAGATAAAACAAGAATTTTACAGCCAGACCATTCAAGCTTTAATCTTAATAGCTCTTGACAGTTGACCTAAGCGCTCTGAACTTCAGTTTCTTTACAGTACTTCCCCAAAGAAACAGGAGGAGGGAAGAACACCCCCACCCCGGGAAGATCTGAGCTGACTACTCCCCACACAGCTGCTGGCGCATATTAAGGGCTCAAAAACACAATCATCTCTTCCTTTCCGTGGCTGCATTAACACTAATGTCGTTTTCTCTCCTGTTAAATCCGCTTTGCAAATGATGTTTCTCTGAAAAAAACCAATTTCCCCTATTAGAGGAGAAGAGACACATTATACACACCTCCCCTCTGTCCCACAGGACGCCCTCCAGGAACTAGAGTGAATCAGCAGGTCACTGGAGCCCAGCATGGGGAGCTGTGTCGCCACACTGGACTTGGGCAACTTCCACTCTCTTCAACTACTTGGGCCCTGGGTTCTTCCTACTCAGAGCTCACACCACTGGGCAGACCTCCGGGGCTGTTGAGAATTTATGACACCCCTCACGTGTCGGAGGACCTCTACCCACCCCAGCAGACTGCTCCACTTCAGGCTTCCTTTCTTTGTCTGTTTCCCTGCAGGCACCTGGACCAACGCTGAAAGTACATGTGTAAACAGCCGAGTGATTAAAAAAGGTATTCTGAAATACAATATGTTAATAGACAGGCACACTTTTGATTTTAGAAAAATGCTTCAAAGAGAAAAGTACGAACAGCAGGGCAACATCAACAGGGTGTGCAAAACCCAGGGGTCCAAAACCCTGGGTTTAAGTTCTGCCACAATGAGCTGTGTGATCTTGTTCGAATTAAGTTGCTTCCCTGCTCTGGGACTCGGTTTCCTCATGGAGAAGAGAGAAAATGGAATGACATTCTGGCTGCAGCAGAATGACCACCTCACTAGTCATCACTAGAGAGTCATGTGCAGGCCCGAGGGCATGCCCTGCTGAAGGAAAAGGGCCACTCTCAACTCTGAATCTCGCTGTATCTGGGCCATTTGTTTGAAGTGACTGCCTTCCCCAAGGTTAAAAATCATTGGTCTCAAAAACAAGGCAACAGAGTTGGAAAGCAACCCTGAATGATTCCAAAACATGCTGGAAAACTACAAGTATATCCTAGCTATTCTTTTCCATTCACCATACATCAGGGATCTACAACTCAATCACCTTTCCTTAAAGACTTAGCTCAGGGGGCACCCAGGTAGCTCAGTCGGCTAAGCAGCCGATCTTGGTTTTGGCTTGGGTCCTGATCTCAGGGTTGTGGCCTGAGCCCTGCGTTGGGCTCTACACTCAGTGGGAAGTCTGCTTTACTCTGATTGATTCTCTCACTCCCTCTGCCCCTCCCCCAACTCATGCACATTCACACTCTCTTGCTCTAAAATACATTTTTTTTTAAAGGGCTTAATTCATCTCATATCCTCAAAAAAATCTTCCCAGAATTCTCAGCTGAGTGATTCCCCATGCACACATCTGTACGATTTCATTAAATCATCTTCACAGGTGTACCGCTCCCTGTTAAACCCCAAGCTGCTCAAAGGCTGGGCCCCGTCCCGCTCCTCTCGGGGTCCTCATGCCTACACCTCACGTGCACAAGAACTGTGGACACACTGCAAGCTCAACCACATCCAAAGAGTTTACACTCGCAGATGATCTTCGCTATCTCCTTCCTATGCAGATTTTGACATTACTCAATTTTAAAACAGGATCTTTAAAAAGATGATTAGGGAATATGTTATTTTTCAGATAAGAAAGGCTCAAGGTTAACTTAGTCCAGCTCAACCAATGTAAATGAACAAGACCTAGCAGTCTAATCTCATTATAACATATGACAGATATAAAAAATTATTTTTCTACCAAAGTACATAAAAACTAAGGAAATTTTTTCCATTAAGTCTTCTTTAAACCTAACAAAATGATGTAAACAGCTATTTCATGCTCCCAATAGCAAAATCAGAAGTAATAGAAATAATGGGAAAATCAAAGATACTTAACTATAGATACACAAATATAACCATTAAAATTTTTGTTTTTCTATAACTTTATTATATATTTAGTAAATACCACATGTTATGAAATAAAATTCAAAAGGACAAATTTATTATTTCTACTGCTTAAAAGTTAAAAATCAAAAGGAAGGGGGCACCTGGGTGGCTCAGTGGGTTAAAGCCTCTGCCTTCGGCTCAGGTCATGATCCCAGGGTCCTAGGATCGAGCCCCACATTGGGCTCTCTGCTCAGCGGGGAGCCTGCTTCCTCTCTCTCTGCCTGCCTCTCTGCCTACTTGTGATCTCTGCCTGTCAAATAAATAAAAAAATCTTTTAAAAAAATCAAAAGGAAGGGGGGCCTCCACATTATGTCATCAGGGAAACAGAAATTAAAGCAACAATGAGATACCATTACATACCCACTGAAACAGACACAACCTGAAACACTGACAACACCAAACGCTAACGAGGATGTGGAGCAACAGGAACTCTCATGCGTTGCTGGAGGGAACACAAAAACTGTACACCCAGTTTAGAAGACAGTTTGGCAGCTTCTTACAAAACTAAACGTATTCTTGCCATATAATCCAGCAATCATTCTTCTTGATGTCACCAGCCTTACTGAAGGGAGCTGGAAACTTACACCCACAAAAAAAGCTGCACAAAAACGTTTACAGCTTTACTCATACCTGCCAAACCTTGAAAGCAACTGATGCCCTTCTAGGCGATTCCACCTAGACAATGGAATTTTGTTCAAAGCTATAATGAGCAATCAAGCCATGAAAAGATACAGAAGAAACTTAAATGTATGTTACTAAGTGAAAGAAGCCAGTCTGAAAAGGATATATACTTCATTATTCCAGCTATAGGACATTCTGGAAAAGGCAAAACTATAAAGAACAGTGGTCGACAGGAGGTGGGGAGGGAGGACAAGAGGAACAGGCAGAGTACAAGAGATTTTTAGGGCACTGAAACTATTTTGTATGGTAGTAAAAATACATGCCATTATACCTTTGTCCAAATGCATAGAATGCACAACACCAGGAATAAACTGTAGCACACAGTTGGGACTTTCCGAGATAATGTGTCAGTGCGGGTCCATCAACTGTAACAAATGGTTGGAGATATTGATAATGGGAAAGGCTATCTACGCATGTGTGGGAACAGAGGGTGTACGAGAACTCTCTGTACCTGCTGCTCAGTTTTGCTGCGAACCTAAAATTGCTCTTAAAAATTAAGTCTATTTAAAAAAAAGAAAAGACAGGAGGGCAATTTGAGTCCATTTTTCAATAATAATCTGATTCCTAGTCTATTATAATATCCTAATGGTATCCAGGGTAAAGTTAAATACATTGAAAAAGAGAAAAGGCCAAAACATTTTTTAAATTTGATAAACTGAATAGTTAATACACAAAATGCTGACTTTTTTATAAAGGTGTAAGAGTATGCAATGCAAAATTTTCTTTCCACTCCTACTCCCCAGACACCCAATTTCAAGGTTAATTTTTTTAGGTTTTATTATTCCCACTATTATCCTCCCAGATAAAAGTGACTACTCTGAAATCATGGCATTTGTTCCATAAACTATAAGCAACTCCTCTAATGGTAGGTATAACAGAAAATACAGAGAACCTTGCTATGCGAAGTGCAGTCCCCAGGTCATCTGCATTACCTGGGAGCCTGTGGCAAATGCAGGATTTGGGGTTTCATCCAGACTTACTAGAGCAGAACTATATTTTAACAAGATGCCCAAGTGATTTGCATGCACAGTACAGATGACCACACCACCCTTGCTTTCGCAGAGTTTAGAGGCCAGTAGAGGAGATAAAAGAATCAACCACAACACGAGGAATCATACAGAATGGACTACAAGGTTATAGGAATTTGGGGAAAGATAAGCTTTCATCCTTAGGGGGGACCCCTCCACCCCGCCCCAGGATCAAACGCCAGCCTCTCTGAAGGGGTCTGCATGTCACGTGCATTCAGGTGCTGCTCAGCTGTCCAGTCTCCTCCTCTCCTGCTCGCAACAGTGGATTCCCCAGCCGGCCTCGCTGGCAGCCTGGGACTGAGGTTTCTCCAATGTGCCTCCAGGCCTCTGTACCTGCCCCTCTAATAACCTGGCACACCTTGACCGTCCCTGGCTAGCACAAGAGCCACTCCCTATTTGGCCAGCGGGCTATCCTCCTGGGAAAGGACATGCCTTGGGGGCTCTATTCTACCAGGATAGTATATGCATCCGAGGAATGAATGAATACTCAAAGATGCTTCAGGCGTGAAGGATGGGACGGGTTTAGATAGTCAGGGGCAGACCAAGGCAAAGACATATATAGGTTAAGATCAGTTTAGGGAATTTTTTGGGAGAAAAAACTAATGTGCTTTTTGGTCATTATGAGATCTGCTCTGAGATCTGCTCTGCTGTTCTGTGGATGAAGCAGGGTTTCTACTCCTGTTTTTGTCCCTTCTCTTTTCATAAAACCAACCTGTGCCCATGCCGTCGTTACTCTAAGCAACCGGAGCTCCCCCAGAGAGGCTGCTGCCCCAGGCGGGCAAACGGGCCTCACGGGAGCCCTGCCCAAATCCTGATCCCGGCCACGCCAGCTTCGCTTAGCAGAGGCAGCACATTTTCCAAAGTCAAGGAATGGTTTGATTAGGACAAGGAGTCCTCCCCTCTTTATTAAACTCAAACACTCACTAATTAAACATAACAGAAGTCTACTGGGGAAAAAAATTTATATTTTTAAGTAATTCATCACATGAACCTAGGACACACCACATGCAACGGACTCGACCCCGGCAAGCAGAGGACCCGCTGCCTAAGCAGAAGGTGTGGGCAGATGCGCGCCTTCCAGAAGGCTGCCCGGTGGCCCTCGCCAGGGCAGCCCAGTTGGCCAGAGGCTCGCAAGATGGGCTGCTCCGGTCTGCAGGAAACCACAAAGGTAAACAAATCACACTGGCATCGGGACACAACTGGGCCGGAAAGCCCTGCTCTTCAGAAGCAGCCAACCAAGGGCAAGCTGTACTCAACACAGACGTAATTGGTTTCTTGGTCATTTGCACCAGTCTCAGATGAACACGATAGCAAAGCCACCCAGTCACCTCATTTCAGAAGATATAGAACAGTGATGTCTCCAAGGTGTCCCTTCCTTACTACCGAAGTCCAAGCTAGCCCTCTCACCCCTGCCCAAAACACGACAGCCTAAGTGTCTCTTTGCTTCTGCCCCACGTACACATCAGCCCACAGCGCTCCTCAAGTTCACAGTCTCCAATGGCTCCCTCTGCACTTGAAGCCAAGCCAAACCCCGTCCTGGGCCTGCAGAGCCCTAATGGCCCTGGCCCAGAAGGCCCCTCCCCAACTCAGGGCCCACAGCTCGTCCCGCTTGCCAGATGCCAGTCACACCTATCTTCTCCCCACTGCTCTAACGTGCCCACCTGAGCCACCTCCAAGCCCCGGTCTCTGCGGTTCCGGCCCCTTGGGGGGAACTGCCACCTCCTTGCAAGCCCAGCCCCTCATCACTCTCCACGAAGCACCTTGCTTACTTTTCTCCCTAGCACTTACCAGCCCCTGAAACTACCTTGTTCATCTGTTTGCTTGCTTCTGCACAGTCTCCCCCATCCAGCACCCGAGCTCCAGGGAAGAAGGGACCTGGTCTGCCTTGGTCACTGCTGTATCTCCAGCTCCTCAAACAGGAGTGGGCATATACTAGGTGCACAGTAAGTATCTGTGCGGGACGCATTTCTGAAATGACTTGCTGAATGAACAGTAGCTAGAAACCTTTGTTTTCAGCAAGGCCAAAATATGAAAAACCTGGTTTCACATAAAATGTTAGCGACTATTTTACAAAACAATTCCTTACCTAATGCATTTTTTAAATATTTACCTTACAAAGCTTCAATATACACACTTTTTTTTTTTTTAAAGATTTGACTTATAAGTAATCTCTGCACCTAACATGGGCCTCCAGCTCACAACCCTGAGATCAGGAGTCACATGCTCTACCCACTGAGCCAGCCAGGTGCTCGCAGTGTGCACACTTTTTGAAGGATAAGTCTTGGGACGCCTGGGTGGCTCAGTCGGTTAAGCATCTGCCCTTGGCTCGAGTCATGATCCCAGGATGTTGGACATCAGGGTCCTTGCTTAGCAGGAAGGCTGCTTCTCCCTCTACCTGCCACTCCCTCTGCTTGTGTGCTTGCTCGCTCATGCTGACAAATAAATAAAATATTTTTAAAAATAATAAACAGGGGCACTTGGGGGGCTCAGTGGGTTAAGCCTCTGCCTTCAGCTCGGGTCATGATCTCAGGGTCCTGAGACTGAGCCCTGTACTGAGCTCTCTGCTCATTGGGGAGCCTGCTTCCCCCTCCCTCTGCCTGCCTCTTTGCCTACTTGTGATCTCTCTCTCTCTGTCAAATAAATAAATAAAACTGGGGAGCCTGGGTGGCTCAGTAGGTTAAGTCTCTGCCTTCGGCTCGGGTCATGATCCTGGGGTCCTGGGATGGAGCCCCTCATTGGGCTCCCTGCTCAGTGGGGAGCCTGCTTCCTCCTCTCTCTCTGCCTGCCTCTCTGCCTACTTGTGATCTGTCAAATAAATAAATAAAAATCTTTTTTAAAAATAATAAATTAAATAAATACATAAAATCTTTTTTAGAAAAATAATAAATAAAGGAAAGCCTATGTGCAAACTGAACTAACTCCTTCAGGGCATCCACAGTATCTGGTACACAGAAGATGCCCAATAACATTTGGTGAATACATGAGCACTGGAAAAAAATACAAGGCATCAACTGCATGAAACTGCCCTTGAATTTGAGAACACAGTGAATGTGGATATATTTAGGCTCATTTTCCTTTTTACCTGACTGAATAACATATATACTGAAAATCCACTACTCTAGGATACTAGCAATAATCTTAGCCAGTATCTTTACAGGCAGGTGTGAATCCAAATAAATTCAGAAAGTTACCTGGTGGTTCTTCGACAGGTTTCACTAACTGAAGCATGGGAGGCACAGAAGTAATCAACAGAAATACTCAAAACTGCCAGGTGGCTGGGACATCTGTGGGTTTAGTATAAAAATCACGATGCCTGAGAAATTTGTTCTTATTAGCAATCTATGGAAAACTCACATGTCCCAGTGAGAGACTAATCAAGAAATCTCACCTCTATAAAACCTGCCCCATTTATAATACAATGCACACCTGCCTTACTGTTCCAAGGCCATGTCCAACATAAAAAGAAAGTGCAGGGGCGCCTGGGTGGCTAAGTAGGTTGGGCCCCTGCATTCGGCTCAGGTCATGATCTCAGGGTCCTGGGATGGAGCCCCACATGGGCTCTCCGCTCAGCAGGGAATCTACCCCCCCACCCCCGGCCTCTCTGCCTACTTGTGATCTCTGCCAAATAAATAAAATATTTTTAAAAAAGAAAAGAAAGTGCATCTTAATTTTTTTTTTAACATAGAATTCTGTTTGGGCTCTATTCCTCACATTACATACTCAATATTTATACAATATTAATGCGGTACCCAAGAAAAACAAATTCCTGTTCAGGTATCCATCTGCACCAAGCCATGTCCACGCCCCTTTCCCTCTCCCAACCAGGTATGGAGCCAGTTTGCAAAGGTCAAAATAGAACAGCAATTAGATGTAGTGTTTGTGTGAGGTGTGTGCTCATATTCATTTATGTGCTCTTGAAGGGTCATTCTAAAGTCAAATATAACTGTACTTTGGGATTACGCACACTGTGTGTCCTATTTGCATCTCCTGTTTCTGCCTTTAAAATATTCCCTAGCTTATAATGCTAACCATGTTGATGCCTTATCTCTTATCAGTAAACCAAATCAGGTTCCCTAGAAAGTCACTCTTATCATCTACAGCCCCAAGAAATGAACTTTCACATAATTTCATATTCTAAAATCTCACAGAACATATGGCCTATAAAAATCAATTTCAGGATCAATTTATAATCGCACACCACCTAACAGGAATAAAATATGAAATAACTGCACTTTCTGCTGACAACTAATAAATGTGTTCCAAAAATGTTTCATAGTTTTGTTGTTTCGCAGTTTAAATAACTTTGGAATAACATGAATCAGAATTTAGATGAAATTATCAACATACATTTCATTTAACCTTTTCAAAAGTATTGCCAGTTGGAGAAAGCTGACAATCCTTGTAGAAATCCTTACAGTTTTGTTGTTTGAGTTTGTGTGTTTTTTGTTTTTAATAAAACTTTGGTGTGGTGTTTTCACTGTCATCTCCTAGGCCAACGTGAACAAAAGTCCACCTCACTCCTATAGTGAAAAACATTTTTATTAAATAGGTTTTGGAAGAGTAAATAAGACCATAAAACAGTATAAACAATAAGTATTTTGGGTTTTTTTTATTTAGACTTCAAACAGTAAGTCTGGTTTTTTTGGGTTTCTCCCTTTGGCCTTATGATATAAAGTATAACAGTATACAAGTAGACTCAAATCCTCAACCTAAAATAAAATATAATCAGACAACACACCTTGAATTAATTCTTAAACTACCTCACATCATTTTTTAATTTATCCTTATTTATAAAAGCTAATCAGCTATCACATCAAACCAGGAAATCTGGGCACATCATTCATTTCTTTTTCAATACAAAACTGTGACTCAAAACTTTTTCATTTACCACCCGCTGTGTTTCAGGAAGTGAAAATTCTGGTGAGGATGAGAAGATAGGATACAGTGCCTGATAATCTGGTTTCTGTGTCTCCATTTTATCAGCACTAATTGATAGTCAAGCTTTACCTGGCTCAAGGTCAGGTATTTATTATAAAACCAGCAGTCTAAAAGCACTGTGTAACTAGCAGATAGAACCACCACCACCTAATTACTATTTGTAAAGGGTCACATAAGGGCTAATGGGTTCTTCCAATAAGAGTTTATTACTCAATCTGCGAAACGCCACGGGGGTGTGAGAAAGGTGCCCTGGAGTCCTGCCGGCCTTTTAGAGGCTGCGAGGGAGGCATCATTCAAAACACCCAAATGGGGACGCCTGGGTGGCTCAGTTGGTTAAGCAGCTGCCTTCGGCTCAGGTCATGATCCCAGCGTCCTGGGATCGAGTCCCACATCGGGCTCCTTGCTTGGCGGGGAGCCTGCTTCTCCCTCTGCCTCTGCCTGCCACTCTGTCTGCCTGTGTTCGCTTGATCTCTCTCCCTCTCTCTCTGACAAATAAATAAATAAAATATTTAAAAAACAAACAAACAAAAAAAAACACCCAAATGCCCGGTCCTCCGGGAGGTATAAAAATAATTCCACGTCCTCCAACTGGTGGGAACTCCGGAGAGCTACTCCGGCCCGTCCGTTCCAGCAGTCGTGAAGTTGGCAGGGCTTGGCGAGGCTCCGTTCTCCTGAAGGCGCTCGTGTCCGGAAAATAAAACTTCATGGAAATAGAACTTACGTTCAAAACTCGCACCACCGCACCCTCTGAAATCAGGGAGTTCAAGACAAAGGGCAAAACCCTCTGCGCGCACCAAGTCCAGCCTTTCGGCCCCCGCAGCGCCCTATCCCCGCCACCAGGCACGACCCTGTGTCAGGGCGACGCCACACACGGGGCCGCCGCGGGGCAACACCCAGCGCCAGTCCGCCGCGCGCCGCGGGCTGCCGGGGAAGAGATGCGGCCGGCCTCCAGGGGCGAGCGCCTGGGGCCGGGCGTCGGGCCTCGCTCTTCCCATCCGTGAAATGGGCGTGACGCCGCCGGGCCCGCTCGGCCGACTAATGAATGAGAGCCGCCCGGGAAACGACTCCGGCGGCGCCCGCCACTCTCCGTCGCTGTCCCCTGGCCGCGGGACGTCCCCCGCCGCGGGCAGTCCCGGCACGGTCAGACCCCCGCGCCCCCACCCCGAGCCGGGGGCGCCCCCCGCGCCCCGGACCCCCTCACGGCCCGACGGTTAAAGAGGTGCCCAGAACGGCGCCCACGGGGACGCCGGCTCCCAGCGCCGTCCGCTCGGGTAACGGGCGCCGGCCCGACGCTGCCCCGACGCCGCCTACCTTGGCCACCCAGCTGAACAATGGTGACATCGCGGGCCGGGCGGCGGCTCCTCGCCGGTCGCTCCCGCTCACTCCCGCCGCCGGCCCAGGAGGCGGCGGGTCGCCGGGGGCGGGCTCGGGACGCGGCGGGGCGCGGGCATGGCTCCCCCGGCGGCGGCAGTGGCGGCGGCGGGCTCCTCCCCGCTCGTCACGGCCGGGAGAGGTCGCGCCCGCGGGGCGGCCCGGCCAGCCGAGAAAGGGAAGTGGGTGGGGAGAGCGCGGGGGAGGGGAGGGGAGGGGAGGGACGGGGAGGGGAGGGAGCGCCGCCGACCCCGCCCCCACCCCGCCCACCCCCGCCACGCCGGGCTCGGGGCGGGAAGTTGGGACTCGCGGGGGTCGCCCTCCTCCGGGGTGCCCCGGGCTGCGCAGCTCCCGGAGGAGGAGCCCGACAACTTTCCGAAAACTAGGAATCCCTGTCTCAGAAGGCCCCGAGTTGAGCTAACACAAAGCCCGCCCAACTTACCCGGGGTTACCCCCACCCGCACAGCCTTTCTTTCTAAACGCTCTGAGATTGCTGGTAACAAAAGGACTAGTGTTTCCCCAGCCCCTAATACCTTTATATAATCAAAGGTGGTTTTCTTGGAGTCAGAAAACTACGCTATTGGGGAGTGGGGGGAGTAGTTCCAGCTCCTTTCAGCCACGTGAGAAATTTTGATTTCGAGAGTTTTCTTCTCTCCCAAGGCAAGATGGTAAGACAGTGTAGTCAGCTTATAGCTACAAAGGTTAAGGTAGGTTTCTAACTCAAGGCACCCTGGAGTTCCACGTTGGGGGAAAAAAAAAATGTCCAAAGGTCTAACAGCCAATGTGTAAAACATTGCCTGACGTCTAGCCACTCACTGAGCTCATCAGGCCCAACAGCAACCCTGGCGCAAGAATTTTGCTTGTTTCCTTTTGTTACGTCGTGCCTCATTTTCAGATAGGCCAACAGAACGTTTTAACGATCTCCAAATGCCTGGCATCTGAGTTAGGTGGGTATTATCATCTATTGCCGCATAACAAATTACCCCAAAACCGAGAAGCTTAAAACACAAGTGTCTGGGACGCCTGGGTGGCTCAGTCGGTTAAACGGCTCAGGTCATGATTCCAGCATCATGGGATCGAGTCCCACATCGGGCTCCTTGCTCTGCAGGGAGTCTGCTTCTCCCTCTGCCTGCCACTCTGTCTGCCTGTGCTCACTCTCTTGCTCTCTCTCTCTGACAAACAGATAAATAAAATCTTTAAAACACACACACACACACACACACACAAGTGTCTGTGGGTCAGAGATCCAGAAGCCTCTTGGCTGGCTGCTCTGGCCCAACCTGTCCCTTGAGGTTGGATTCAAACTGTTAGCTAGGGCTGCAGCCATCTCCACACTGGAGTGGAACCGAAGGATCCCCTTCCAAGCTCACTCACACGGGTAGTTCCTTGCAGGCAGTTGGACTGAGGACTTTGGTTTCTGTGGCATCACATGGTCCTCTCCACAGGGCTGCTCATAAAATGGCAGTTTGCATGCCCCTGCACGAATGATCCAAGAAAGTGCATGTGTCCACAAAAGACATCAATCATTTCCTAAACTCACCTCAGAAGTGACAGCCCCAAACTTCTGCTGTATTCTATTTTTAAAAGACGAGGAAAAGTCCAGTCCATGCACAAGGCAAGGGGGATTACACACAGGCATGACTGCCAAGAGGAGAGGATGGTGGGGGCGAGAGAGATGTCATCTTGTTTCTCCTTGCAGGTAGAGTGTGTGGGGAAAGCCAAGAGTTCCAACAGCATTCTAACAGTGCCTATCTAGGTAATTGAAAAGGGCCTTAGGACCATCTTAAGGAGCTTCTTCGTGCTTTTAAGCAGTGATTGATTTCTTCGAAAGAAACTGAGACCAGGGGCACCTGGCTGGTTCAGTGGGTAGATCATGCGACTCTTGATCTTGGGGTTGTGAGCTCGAGCTCCACGTTGTGGGTAGAGTTTACGTAAAAGAAAAAAAAAAAAAAAAGACCTAAAAAAGGGGGAGGGCATTTGCAGCCATTTAACCAGATCCTTCCCTGTTAGCAAATCACTAACCCCTCCCCCTCCCCCCCTCCCCTGCCAGCAAGTAGAAGAGATAAAGATCAATGTTGAGGACTCCCTTACACTGGGAGCCCTACTGTCCTCAGAAACCTTACTACTCAACCAGTGCCTAGTCACCCTCTGGCAATTTGTTAGAAATGCAGAACCTCAGGCCCTTCCCTAACCCAGACCTACAGAGTCAGAATTTTCATTTTACCGTGATTCTGGACGGCCAGTGTGCACATTTGCGTCTGAGATGCACTAGTATATGAGAGTCCTTGCCATGGGGTTTTAAATGAGCTTCTGGCCAACAGACCCTTGAGAGAACAGCTGAAACTGTCCTGTGTCCCAGGGATGATAAGCACTAGCTCAGCTAGAGGGAGATCTGGAGGGTTCCTAGGCAACAACATAATTTGACGGCAGTGGATAGAGAGCTGAGGACAAGTAGGACAAGCTGGGTCCAGGAAAAGCGTCACCATACTCCATACTCCATCACTCAGAGAGAGTGAGCCCAGACTGAGCTCTACGAAAATGCCCAGAATTTAGAAGCAACTCTGGGATGAGGATTAAAGGAACCCAAAATTGATGAAAGAAACCTAAATTACTCCCAGCCGAGGTAAATTTTCTGCCAGTTGGGCAAGTGATGGGGAGGCAAGAAAATTAGATTAAATTTAAGAGAATAAAAATCACACTTCTTGAGCATGTGCGCGCACACACACAAAGAATTTTATGTTTGGGTCAAATGTTGGGTCAAATTCTGGATCTAACCGTTACAATGGGAGAGTGTGCTGGAAGGTGAGATAGGGACATCGTCTTCATTGTTTTACCCTGGATCCAAATCCCAATATACGCATCGGGACCGAGGCTCATAGGAACCTGGTTTGAACTTACATACCCTTTAGACACACAGAGGTCTCCCTCTGCCCCAGAGCTCTCTGCCTGATCCAGGACCAGGCAGAAAGCACTCATTTCATGGGAACACAAGGGTCTTTCCACTGAACACACTTGACAGGGAGTAACAGTCGGGGCTCCAACACCAAATAGTTTAAAAAATATAGAAGGGTCTTATTTTAATTCACTGCCAACATGTACTTTGCAAGTCACAATGCAGGAAGCAATTCTATTGTAATTTGGAATTTTATTAAAAGGAAACTGTTAACATCAGACAATCTACTGATTCCACATTCAAATAATACAATTTTCATTGAAACACCACACCCCCTCCCATCTGAAAAAAAGTATCCTTCCCCCAAGAAACTGTCTATTCCCCCAGGGAAGGACTATACATGGGCCAGGGATTGGTTATTTTTAACAGCTCCCTAGTGCTTCTCTTTCAGTTGGAATTGAGAACCCTTACAGACAGAACAGTCAATGCTCCAAGGTACTGATGGTTCCCAGCCCTGATCATCTATCAGAGTTACCAGTGGTGCCAAGGGGTAGGTGGGGGAGGAGGGCAGATAAATTGGCGCTCTGGAGGCAGAGTCGAATTCTCAGGGACCTCAAAGGGCAGGCAGGTCAATAAATGCATGAAGAGAGCCAGCTGTGAGACAATAAGGACTGAACGAGCTGGGGCATCTTCAAGAAGGGACACCCAATTATCACAACTCCACCCAACCAAGCACAATGTGTCAGCCAAATGTACTTGGCCAGAGGTCAATACTGGTCTTGACCTCTCACTTTACTTAAAGCTTGGAAGAGTGGATGTATGTGGGTTCCTACCCTAACAGATGAGTCTGGCTATCAGCCAGGATTGAGATCTACTTCCAAAGTGCTGGACCCCTTATTTAAAAAAAAAAAAAAAAAAGTATGAGGGATATCTGAATGGTTCAGTAAGAAAAGCATATGACTCCTGATCTCAGGGTCATGAGTTCGAGTCCCACATTGGGTATAGAGATTACATGAATGGATGAGTGAACGAATGAATAAAAAGAAAAAAATAAGATATGGTTGCTCTGTGAAGATCGATGGGCTATCCAGGTAGGATTGCGGAGATCTAAACAGGATCTATAGAAAATCCAAGACTGCTGTCTTTCTTGTAACTTTAAAAGGACGATTTAATCTGTTTTCCTGAGACACTAAGGGAGGACTTGAAGAGAGATGGGGGAACCCAGCAACTGGAAGAGTTGTCCCCCCTCCTAAGTCTGACCGTGATCACCTCCCCCACCCTGCAAGAAGCCCCCAACACTACTGCCCCTCTCTCCTGCCATGTTCCTCCTTTGAGGAGGAGTAAGAAGCAAGGACAGCGAAATCTGAGGATTCCAGAGGAGCTGTACCTGCTTGGCTGCGCTCCACCAGCTCCGATGTGGAGGCGAAGAGGGGGAAGCGTGCACAAGCACGACCTCACTCACCAGCCTGGTCCTCTCCCCCACAAGACCTGGCTAAAAACCGGGCCGTTGTAACACAAGAAAACGTGGCTTCAAATTAATCAGAATCACAGGGGAGCCATGATCCTGATGCCAATGACGATATGAGTTGGTTTTTTTTTCCCACACCACCAAGCAATCTCTGACACCAGCTGGGTCCAACAAGTCACCTCAGTTGGGACAGGACCGACTTGGACATAGTGTCAGACCCCACAGGTTTAGGAGCTCGCTCCCACAAGACCATGGCCCCCACACACTCTTCCCATGGCAATCACAAGGCCAAGTTGCCTCTTGGGCTTCTGACCCACCAGCCACAGGTTCTCCTCACCCCGTCCTTGGGTTCCATTAATACGCTAGAGTGGCTAACAGAACTCAGAGTAACATTGCACTTCCTAGATGACTGGTGTAGTAGAAAGGACTGTAACTCAGGAACAGCCAGATGAGAGAGATGCAGGGCGGGCGAGGTGTGGAGAAAGTGCAGGCAACGTGCACACTCTCTCTGAGCGCCACAGTCCTGGCATCTCCCAAGTGCTCACCAACCCCGAAGCTCTCCAAACCCCACCATGTGGGTTTTCAATGGAGGCTTCATTACCTCAACGCGATCAATTAAATCCTTGGCCCCTAGGGACTGAGCTCAAACTTCAGTGCCTCTGTCCACTCAACCCCCCACCCCCAACCCCGGAGGTCAGGGGGTAGGACTGAAGGTTTCCTGTCCTCTGATCACGTGGTTAGTTCCCTGGCAACCAATCTCCTTTCTTAGGTGACTGAGGGCCTTTCCAAAAGTCACTTCATTAACATGACAAAAGAACACCTTTCTGGCTCTCTTCACAGGAAATTCCAAAGGGTTTAGGAGCTCTGTGCCAGGAAAGGGGACAAAGATCAAATATATCTCTTATAAATCACAATATCACAGCAACTAATCAGGGATTTATTCAGTTCGAGGACATTCATCACCTATTGTATAGAGCAACACGTGTCTTGGCAAGGAACAGAAATGTGATTAAGAGCTGAATCTTGACCTCAAGGGGGAGAGAGGGGTAGCCAGTAGGACTGGGAAGGAAAAGAGTGAGCAATGCCATGAGAAAGGCCCAGATGAAGCTCCAGGGAGTTCCCAGAAAAAAAGGCAAAAGTTAACTTATGCTGTAAAGGAAGAACCAGCTTCTGGCTGGAAGGTCAAGAATCTTTTCTCTTTTTCCTTTTTTCTTTTTTAAGGAATCTCTACACCCAGTAAGGGGTTCGAACTCACAACCGGGAGACCAAGAATCACATGCATGCCCTAGGGACTGAACCAGCCAGGTGCCCCAAGACTTTCAAACTTTTACAGATGGTGATAAGACTTTCCAGGAGGAAGGATCAGCTGGACAAAGGGAATAAACAAATGAGTGCTTGTCTCTGGAAACCAAGTCTCACTAAGACAGGACAGAAATCAGAGCTCACATTGCAGAAAGAGAGTTTTAGTAAATTTTAGTCTGGAGGTGTGCAGTTATCCCTTTCTGGCATAAAACTTTGTTTCCAGAAAAAATATTAGCTGAGGATACTAACAAGTCCAAAAAAAAAAAAAAGTCACGCAACAAAAATCCCTCTGTATGAACTGAAAACATATGCCATGAAAAAACTTGCAAGTGAACATTCATAGTAGTATTATTCATAACAGCTATAAAGTGGAAACAAGCCAAGTGTCCATCCACTGATGAATTGATAAACAAAATGTAATATACCACACAACAGAGCATTATTTTGTCATAAAAAGTAATGAAGTACTGATCCATGCTACAATGTAAATGGACCTTGCAAACAATATGCTAAGTGAAAGAAGCCAGACACAACAGATTATATATTGTATGATTCCACTTATATATCCAGAATAGGCAAATCCATAGAGACAGAAAGTAGATTCTTGGTTTCCAGGAATTGGAAGGAGGGAAAAATGGGGAGTGACTGCTAATTAGTATAGGGTCTCTGTTCTGGGGTGATGAAGATATTTTGGAATTTTTAGTATATTCACTATACCAAATATACTAAAAATATACTAAAAACAAATTCCATGGTATGTGAATTATGAATAAATTTTTAAAATATCTCTAGGTGATGATGCTTTAATGACTTTATGTAAGCTAATGCCATGAGGCTTTTTATAATAATGAGATCCACACTTTAGAGGGCTAGTTGTAGGAATTTTTAAAAAATATTTTATTTATTTACTTGACAGAGATCACAAGTAGGCAGAGAGGCAGGCAGAGAGAGAGAATTGGGGAAGCAGGCTTTCCGCTGAGCAGAGAGCCTGATGCGGGGCTCGATCCCAGGACCCTGAGATCATGACCTGAACTGAAGGCAGAGTCTTTAACCCACTGAGCCACCCAGGCGCCCCAGGAACTTTTTTTTTTTTAAGTAATCTCTACACCCAACTGTTAGGAGTGAGTTGGACAGTTAGGGAGTCAGGGCCAGGGTCCCCAACAAGAAAATCTAAAGTCAGGACAGCTACACTAAAGCAGCACTGACATCCTGTTTTGTAGCTTAGACAGGACTAGCATTCTGCTTTGTGGCCTTTGCAGAAATGACTTCTGCAAAACGTCCTAAAATAAGACAAATAACCACAAAGCATTTGTCAATATCACGGACAAGGGGCAGTTAAGACGTAAGCCCCCAGATGTCAGCCAAAAAAGAGACCGTCAGTATGTAGACCTTAACCTAGTAGGTAGACAGATAGGTTACCAAAGCCCTGACTGGCACGACTCAGCACACCCTAATTGCTTAATTTAGTTAGGCAAAAGAGCTCATAAAAATCCCTATGCTTAGAAACTCCAAGGGCAATCTTCTCGGGCCCACCTCCCTCTCCGGGAGCTTTATACTATCTCTCAATAAACTCTGCTTTGCTGCCCACCACTCTTTTTCTGTCTACCTCTTCATTCTTCAAATCGGCGTGACCAGGAAGAGAATTCCTGCAACACAACGTGGGGCTTGAACTTACAACCCCGGGAACAAGAGTCGTGTGCTCTACAGAATGAGTTTTAGGATTGAATGAGATGCATGTGAAGCATCTGGCATGTGAATCCTGGCATATAGTAGGTGCCTAGGAAATGGTAGCTATAGTGGTAGAAGTAGGAGGAGGAGTACTAGCAGTGATTGCTGTTGGTTAGTGATGGGTATTTATGGTGATTAATTTTATGTGTCCTGCTGAATGGGCTAAGGGATGCTCAGTTGGTCGGTAAATATTTCTGGGTATATCTGTGAAGATGCCTCCAGAAGAGATTAACATTTCAATCAGTAGACTGCCTAAAGAAGATAGCCCTCCCCACTGTTGAGTTGGTATGCTCCAATAGTTGAGGGCCTCCATAGAACAAAAGGGCGGAGGAAGGGCAAATTCGTGCTCTCTGCTTGAGCTGAGACATTCATCTTCTACTACCTATGGGCATCAGTGCTCCTGGTTCTTGGGCCTTCAGACCAGGACTTACACTATCAGCTCCCAAATTCGCAGGCCTTCAGACCTGTACTCTTACACCACCAGCTTTCCTGGTCCACTAGCCTACAGGTGGCGATCATGGGACTTTTCAGCCTCCACAACCACATGACCCAATTCCTATAATAAATCTCCTCTTACCTCTATCTATATTGGTTCTGTTTCTCTGGAGAACTCGGACTAATACAGCATATGTTATAAATGCAAAAATAAAAGAGAGATGCTGGGCTAGAGGTCTCAAGTTCATGACTGGGTTTACAGACAGGACAAAGAGTTGAGGTCGAAGAGGAGACTGTGTGTCAGCCAGAACTAAGTCCAGGACAGGTGGGCCTCCATGCCTCTCAATATTTTCCTCTCCCTTTTTCTGAGTTGCTGAGTCTAGCAGCATGACTGTGTTCCATTTGTTCCTTTAACTCTTTAAAGCACACTACGAATTTTCCAAGTGTCTCTGGTAAATTCCCATCATTCTAACCAGGGAGAGACTGGAAATGCACAAGCATTCCTGCCCCTCATTTTCAGACACCTCAGAAATTCCTTCCTCAGCAATGAATCCTGTGAATTCCCACCACTTCTCCCCTGTTCCTCTTCCCACACATCCCAGCCCTCCTAACCTGGGTACCTCTGTCACTTTCTCTCAAGCACATACAAACAATCACATTTTAAATCATGGTGAATTCAAAATGGAGTCTTCGGGTGGCAAGACCAAGTACTTGAAGGCCCCCTTCAGAACACACGGTGCTTCATAAATTGGTGAGTGAGGGAAAGAAAGTTCTGGGAGAGAAGTAGAAGGATAAATTTGGTGAAGACTTATTTGGATGTAGACAATAAATTCAGGTTATTAACTAAAGAACATTCTACTTTGATGCCTCCATATCAACGTTTGAATGAAGGCCTCTAATTTTGTTTTGATTTCGGGCATCAGGTTGTCATTTCTTGTTAACCAGCATAACAGCAAATAGATTTAATAAGACATTTTTAATGGCTCCAGGCACCTTTAGTACGTTTACCAAAAAGCCTTGCAAAATTAAAAGGTGGCTGCAGCCCAACTAGAAATACTAAGACGCTGCAGTGTAAAAAGTAAGTCATTGAATTGTTAACTTGAGAGGGGACCAGCCAGTGACTAACTCCCTTACAAATACAGTTCATTCCAACTGCAGGATGCCTTTTTTCCCTCCGCGCTCAGCAGTCTTTTTAAAACAGAAATTTAGGGGCACCTGGGTGGCTCAGTCGGTTAAGCATCCAACTGTGGATCTCAGGACAGGTTTTGATCTCAAGGTCATGAGTTCAAGCCCTGCACTGGGCATGGAGCCTACTTAAAATTAGGAAGAAGGGAAGGAAGAAGGGAGGGAGGAGAGGAAGGAAAGAAAGAAAGAAAAAGAAATGTACTTTATGACAGATTTATCTCATTAAGAAAAACAATGAATTCATTAAAATGCTTATGACATTTCTAAACAAGATAAATTCATATATTTACTATTTTAATAGCTGTTCCTGTCTCATTATTTTGGCTTAATGTATGGTAACTGTGTTCATGTTTTAGCTCGTAAAACATTCCAAAAATAGAAACAATGTTTTTCTATTTTTAGTCAGTCTATAAAGTTTAAGCAAATAAACTCTTCCCAAAAACTGTACGCACATGTTTCAAAATCATGGAAAAACCTAGCAGCAATGAGCTCACAAAAGAAAACACTGAAAATTCAGTCGTAAGATCTTTGACACCCTCATCCTGGGTTATAACTAAACATAGATGCTCAGCTTTAAGCTCTTTAAGCTATTTGTTTTATAATAAAAATCATAAATTTTTATTATAATTTATAATGGAAACATTAAAAACACCACTTTGCATAGCACTGATCTTACTAAAACAATAATCTTTTTTCTAAGCTGAAAGTTAGGGTTTCTCCTAAAAAATAAGACTGAAAAATATTAATCCTTATCTCCTGATAAAATTTATTAGTGAATAAAAACTGTACCTAAATTCCCCTTTCTCCCTTCTTTCATGGTAAACTACAATTCCTTTAAACAAACAAACAAACAAAAAAGGTGGCTTAGTTTCTCTTTGATTAGACTGATTTCCCACTCTAAAAGAATTTGTTTGTTCACTATCATCTGTTCTTTAAAATCATCAAGTTTCAATCCAGCAGTCGTGTTCCTTGGTATTTACCCAGAGCAGTTGAAAAGTTACGTCTCCACAAAAACCTGCACACAGAAGTTCAGAGCAGCCTTACTTAATTACCAAAGCCTAGAAGCAACCAAGCTGTCCTTCAGTAGGTGAATGCATAAGTAAACTGTGGTGCATCCAGATAATAGAATATCATTCAGCACTAGAAAGAAATGAACTGTTAAGCCTCAGAAAGACATGAGGAACCGTAAGTGTATATTGCTCAATGAAAGAAGCCAATCTGAAAAGGCTACATACTGCATGATTCCGTCTCTAAGACATTCTGGAAAAGGTAAAACTATGGAGATAGGGTGCCTGGGTGGCTCAGTGGGTTAAGCCTCTGCCTTCGGCTCAGGTCATGATCTCAGGGTCCTGGGATTGAGTCCCGCATCGGGCTTTCTGGTCAGCAGGGAGCCTGCTTCCTCCTCTCTCTCTCTCTCTGCCTACTTGTGATCTCTGTCAAATAAATAAATAAAATCTTAAAAAAAAAAACACACAAAAAAAACTATGGAGATAGTCAAAGATCAGTGATTAGTGGTTGCAAAGGGATTGGGGATGGGAAGAGAGGAGAGCAAAGAGGATTTTATTTTTTTAGGATTTTTATTTATTTGACAGAGAGAGACACAGCGAGAAAGGGAACACAAGCCCAGGGAGCGGGAGAGGGAGAAGCTGGCTTCCTGCCAAGCAGGGAGCCTGACTTAGGGCTCCATCCCAGGACCTCAGGATCATTACCTGAGCTGAAGGCAGGTGCCCTGAGCGCAGAGGATTTTTAGGGCAGTGAAAATTACCTTGCATGTTTTTATAATGATGGGTAATGTCATTATACATTTGTCCAAACTCAAGGTCCAACACCAAGAGTGAGTCCTAATATAAACTATGGACTTTGGATGATTACATCGTATCGATGTAGGTCCACCAGCTGTAATAAATGTGTCAACTCAGATGGGGGGGGGGAATGCTGATTATCAGAGAGGCTAGTAATCCATGGACGCTGGGTGTCTATACTTTCTGCTGTGAACCTAAAACTGTTCTAAACAAAAGAAGTCTTTAAAAAAATCGAGTTTTACACACAATGGAAACTCTTCTTATGAATGTTCTCGCTCTTTTCAAAGCCTAAATTTGTTACGCGTCAGTATTTTTGGATCACAATATTTTTGGAACCACGCAGCAAGCCCCTAAAAAGCAGAACAGTGACTCTTCCATGTTGGTTACCCAGGCCTGGTACACAGCCATGCACTTCTGCATGGTCAGGCAAACAATTCACATCTGCTTCCTCGCTGTAGCTTGCGAATTCTCCAAAATGTCCACCGAGCCATGTACACTTGCATTTCCCCAAGCGGACAGTGCCTGGTTACGCTCAGTGCGATTTTCAGGTATGCAGAGCAAGCACACGTTCCAGGAGTCAAGACCCTGGAGCCACATTCCTGGGAAAGTGTCCCTCCGGAAACTTTAAGATAGACGGTCCCTCTGGGTCCGCAGCTCAGCCAAGTAATGCACCAAACCATCATCTGCCTCCTAGTCTCTGCACACAGCTAGAGGAGGTACGTAACTGAAAACCATCTCTGCTGGCTTTGACAAGAGATATAAGGGATGAGAAGGTGTAAGCAGGAAACGGCTTCTGGGTTCCCTTTGTACTCGAATCTCCTTTGATGTCTCAAATGCTTACAGCTAGGGAGGTCTGAGACAGCGCTCTCCTGCCCTGGAATTGTTCAGACATGACATAGGTTGTGCTCTGGGTGAAGTGAAGATAAAACAGCTTTCAGAGGAGATCAGAAGTCCTCTAAAGTGGTCTGATTGATTTGCACACAGTCCTTTGGAATCTTCCTCTCTGTGGCAGCATGGGGGGAGCGGTCGGGGAAGGGCATTCAGGGGTGCTGGTGTCTAACCTACACGCCACTGGCTGTGTGATCTCAGGCATCGCGTGCTACATCTCCCATTTCCACCTCGAACATTTCAGAGGTTAGACTCGAGATCTCCAAGATTCCTCCCAAGCTTCCTTCAGGAATGCTATGAAATATGTGCTCAGTTAAATGCCCATGATGGGTTTATGCCTGGCAGCCTTGGCTCAGGGTCCAGAAACAACTAAACACACCTGCTCGCCAGTCTCCAAGTCCTTATGTCACAAGGATGCCAAAGCCCCTGGAACTTTTCAAGAGATCTAGAGTTGGTTCCTTACCTCAGGGGAGAAGTTTGCAAGAATGAATGCCTAAACTTCAATGGGAGGGGTCACCTGCCTCTGGTCTAAGGTAGCCCTTCTCCAAGATCAAGGATCAGGAAGGGAGGAAATAATATCTACTGAACATTTATTGCATGCCAGACATTTTCATACATTATCTCATTAATCCTTACAACAGCCCCAAAGTCTTTTGGGCCCAACTCCTGCCCTACAAAGCTTCAGGGTCAGGACCTCTGTCTCAGTGGGTCTAGAAGGTGCTACTCCTCCTCTAGTGGGTCTGGAGGGCAGAGAAGATGAAGAAGACTTTTTCTCAAACCTTAGGATCGAATGGGAGCTTTGCCTTGTAGTTTGGATTTTTTTTATTTTTATTTTTTTGAACGGAAACGTTTATCCTCTGCCTAGCTCACCATTGTGTTTTGGAAGTACATAATTTGTTTGGTTTCACAGGTTCACAGCTTAGGAGTTTGTCTCCATGTGTCTCAGGATGAATTACTAGTCTCACCCACATCTGATTGAGATATTTAAAGATTTTATTTATTTATTTGACAGAGATCACAATTAGGCAGAGAGGCAGGCAGAGAGGGAGGGGAAAGCAGGCTCCCCACTAAGCAGAGAGCCCGATGTGGGGCTCGATCCCAGGACCCCGAGATCATGACCTGAGCCGAAGGCAGAGGCTTTAACCCACTGAGCCACCCAGGCACCCCTGATTGAAATATTTGGATGAGACTTTGGACTTCAGACTTTTGAGTTGATGTTGGAACCAGTGAAGACACTGGGGGTTTGGTAATGGAATGAATGTGTTTTGCATGTGAGAAAGACATGAATCTAGGGGCCCAGGGACAAAACGCTATAGACTTCATGTCCGTATCCACCAAAAATTCATGTTGAAACTGAATCCTCCATGTGATAGTATTTGGAGGGAGGCATTTGGGAAGGGATTAGGTCATGAGGGTAGAGCCCTTAGCATCCTTACAAAAGGGACCCCACAGAGCTCCTTGCCCCTTCCACTATGTGAGGACACATGGAGAAGAGGGCCTTTTACCAACCAGGAAGTGGTCCTCACCATGCACTGACTCTGCCTGCAACTTGATCTTGAACTTCTCAGCCTCCAGAACTGTGAGAAATGAATTTCTCTTGTTTATAAGCCACTCGGTCTGTGGTGTTTTTGTTACGGTAACCTGAAGGAACTTAAGGTAAATAGAAATCATGGTAATAGGTCATAATGTGTATTGAGAGCACGCTATCTACAAGCCACCACTAAAACCAGCGAACCTTCAGAGAGAGCTCATTACAGACCAGGCATTGTTGTGAGCATTTACAATCTGCAGGTGGGGATCAGGGCTACCCTATTTGGGATGGGGAAACTGCAAGGCAGAACCAGGATTCAAGCCCAAGCTTGTCCACTTAACCTCTTTACAACAGTCCCTAATTGTCTCAAAACCCTGCTGCAAGATATTAGTTTTTCTATCTGGCGGATGAAGACACCGAGGGTCAGAAAAGTAAACTACCTGGCCCGAGGTCAGGCCTGCGTAGAGCTGAGGCTCTCTCCACAATGGCAGGAAAGCAAACGGTCCCGAGTGCTATCAACACAGGCTTCGTGCTCTGAGATTTTAGGGGTCTCTTCTGGCCAAGAAAGGTTCTGAAGACACTCACCAGCTTCCAGCCAAGAGCTGGATTTGTGGGGGGAGGAAGATCTGCCCGTTTTGTGGGGCTGGAGGCTGAGCCAATGCCAGCAAGGCCACATGGATCTGGGCATGACATGGGAGCAGATTCTAATAATCAAACAAAGGAGAGAGGAAGAAAAGAGAAAGGAAGCACGTTCTCCCTGGGTCCAAAGAAGTGGGGGCCCTGCTCGAAGCTACAGCTGGCTGGGGCTAGGAAGAAGGCAATGGGGCCTGCAGCAGGCTCTCCTCTGAGGCCACACTTGGGGCTGGCGAGCCCACTCAACCCAAACCTGAGGTGACCAGGGACAAAGCAGGAGCTGGGTTCTTGGGCGCAGGCAAGGTGGCCGCAGTGATCCTCCCTGTGAAAAGCTGCCTTGGCTGATGGACTAAAGGACGTTGACCTCTCAGTGCCCAGGAAATTAGCTGGATGGGTACATCCCCTGCCAAAGCTTAATGACGACCTGATTCTTGAGGGAGATGAGTCCGGGGATCTAAGACAAGGTTTCCCTGTAAGAAGCCCATCACCTGGTCCTCCTCTCCACCATGACACTGTGGTGCAAGGGCTACGGCCGGGCCATGTCAATGGTGCACACAGCCTCCCTGAGGCAAGACGTGTTGCTAAGTAGCTTCAATTCATAGTTGATAATATAGTTCCTAGTACCTATGGTTTGTGATTTCAAGTATCCAAGTCTGGCCCACTGTGTGCACAGCAGTGAATCTAAACCACTGAAGCATCCATGAATTCATTGTCACTTAATATAGATCTATTGCACACCAGTGCACACCAGTCCCTGGAGATGCTACAGCAAACAAGCCACCTGTTCCCAGAGGGACATCTTGGGGTCCAGTGGGCCGGAGCAGCAAGTAAACAGGAAACTGCATGGCTGAGTGAGAAGTGTTACAAGAAGGGAACGAGCAGGTACAAAGAGAAGACCTTGAACCCAACCCTGGGATCTACAAACCTATCTGAAGGGGGTTAGGTTTAAGGATGCACACAAAGGCCAACCAGAAATTAGCTGCAAAATGGTAAAAAAGGAGTGAGATTATCCCTAAACTACAAAAGAGCAGATTCTGATACTGGACTTTTTATTACATACAACATTCTTGTTTCTAAGGTTGTTTTTTTTTTTAAATTATACAATATTTCAAAAAGATCAAATAGAATATTATGATAGACACTCTACATGTAGCTATTACGCAGTTTTAACACTTTTAAATATTTTGCACATATGTGTACATAGGTATATGTTTAAAGAAGTAAAAGATTACTTATACAGTTCTTCCTACATCCCCAGAAGTACCCACTATCCCGTGCTGGGTCTATCTTTCCCTCTCTGTTTTTACATATTATGCCCATAAGTATGAATGCACAAACAATATACACTCACATCTTGTGCTTTTCAATTTCATCCTACCTGGCTTCATAATGTATACTTTATTTTAGGCAATGGCTTTTTTTATACTCAACATGGTGTATTTTAGCTGCTGAATAAAATTCAATTGTAACAAATTGCATGACTAGTCCATAATTTATCTCTTCCATTTTTGATGGAAATACAGAATTTTTCTGTTTTTTAACCATAGCAGCAACAGCCTTTCACTGGTCTCTTTGTGCTCATGTCCACAATGTATGCCCAGACATGGAACAGCGCCCATTTATACTCCCCCACACACGCATGTGTTCCTGCTTCTTCACATCCTTACCTGTCCTGATGTTATCAAGCTCTTAAATTTCAAAAATCTAATGAATACGATATTATTTTCTTGCTTTAATCTACCCTTCTCTGGTTGCTAGTGAGTTGCCATCTTTTCATAGGTCAAATGGCTATTCAGGTTTCCTCCTCCATCAATTGCCTGTTCACATTATCAGCCTATTTTTTTTACTGGGTTTCCTTTTTTTTAAGATTTTATTTATTTATTTATTTATTTATTTATCAGAGAGAGAGAGAGAGAGAGAGCAAGTGCACAATCAGGCAGAGTGGTAGACAGAGGCAGAGAGAGAAGCAGGCTCCCCGCCAAGCAAGCAGCCGGATGTGGGACTCAATCCCAGGACCCTGGAATCATGACCTGAGCCGAAGGCAGCGGCTTAACTGACTAAGCCACCCAGGCAGCCCTGGGTTGCCTTTTTAAAAACTGATTTACAAAAATTCATTATATATTTCATTTGCTTATTGATTTTAAGTATGCTCTCTGCCCAACAAAGGGCTGGAGCTCATGACCATGAGATCAAGAGTCACATGTGCTCCCTACTAAGCCAGCCAAGTGCCCCTGGTTTGATATTTTCTTAATGGTTTCATGTCTCCTGCCCTTGGGGATATGCAAAGAGATACCTGAAATGAAGAGTTCATGTTCATTTAGTGTAGGAGATACCTCTACTAAATGGTTAATTACTGTCCTGGAAATGTTAAAGACCCTCAGAGAAGCTACAAGTCCTGTGGTGACCCCAGGCAGACGAAACCAAAGACCAGCTTATCCCTGGACTTAGGGTGATTTGTTAAATATTTTCTTTTTCGTCCAATCTTTTGTTTAATTTGTTTGATTTCAGCTTAGAATTTGACTTTCATTGCTTAGAATAATTCTGAAAAAAATCTATAAAAACATAACCGCAAATGTCATAATTATTAACATCTTCATAACTAAATCCCTAGGCTTTTAGCCTAGAAAGTTATCATCTAGCTAAACCTCTTTATTTACAGGTGATGAACTTGAAGTTGAAGTTGAACTTGAAATTCATCGTTGAGAGAGGTTAAGTTATTCATTTATTTATTCATTCAATAGATATGTATTGAGCTTCTGCTCTAACAGACATTATTTAGGTGCTTACTATGTACCAGACATTAAGCTAAGACTTTCATATAAGTTTAAGCATTAGACACTAAAACAAAAATTAGAGACACTTAATGTCTCTAAGAACAGCTTCAAGGGGTAAAATCTGAGAAGTTAAACAGCTTGCCCAAGGCTTATAAGTAAAGGAAAGCAGGGTTAAGATGCAAAGATTCTGACCCCAGCAATAGGATACACCAGTGATGCTCGGCCTGAGTTCAAAACACAGAGATACGAACCTTACAGAAGAACAAGGTCCTAGCATTCACACAATATGATGTCCTCCTTCACAGGTGAATTCCAGTTCTTCCATTGAAGAGGGCAATGGATGGGGCTAAGGAGTTTATGCCCACACCTAGTAGAAACTGATCATGGACCTGTGTAGTCAATGACCCAAGACAAAGAGTACTGATACAGAGAACCCACCATAGGGTCAGCTCTAGGGGCAGAGTAAGTACTTGGCCATCATGGTGAACAACAGTCACAGTCCCTGTCCTTCATTGGGCTCATGGTCTAGAGGAGGGGTCAGATATTAAGCAAGTAAGGAAACCAGTGGTACACATAATTACAAAGTGTACTGAAAGACTTGTGGGCAAGAGACTTATTTTAGAATGTGTAGTCAAAAAGCCCCCCAATTAATGCTAAAACTGAGATCTGAATGAGGCAGCCAGGTCACAAGTCAGGAGAAAAGCATGTTCAAAGGCTCTGTGAATGGAAGGGGAAAAAATATCTCTGTGAATGCAACAGAGAGAGTGAGGTAGAAAGTGGCTCACGATAAAGCTGGAGATGGAAGCAAGGGATAGATTACCCGGGGCCCTGAGGCTGTGTTAAGAATTGAACTTTATCCTCAGTGTAATTGGGGCAATATTAGTGTGTTTAAGGAAAGGAATCACGTGGCTCAATCCTCTACTCTGGTCACTCTGGGGACCACCTGGAGAATGGAACACTGGGGAGCAGCATGGGAACAAGAGACGAGTCCTCCAGTTTAAGAGGTTACTGTGATGGGGACACCTGGGTGGCTCAGTCATTAAGTGTCTGCCTTCAGCTCGGGTCGTGTTCCCAGAGTCCCACAATGTGGGATCGAGCCCCACATTGGGCTCCTGCCCCTCGGGGAGCCTGCTTCTCCCTCTCCCACTCTCTCTGCTGTATTCTCTCTCTCACTGTGTCTCTCTCTGTCACATAAATAAATAAAATACTAAAAAAAGAAGAAAAAAGAGGTTACTGTGATGGCTTGGCTTAGTCTGGGGCTCACAGTGAAAATTAGGTAGAAGCTGATGGATTAAAAATATATTTTGGAAACATAATCAACAGGGCTGCAATAGAATGGAAGGTAGGTATAAGTGAGACAGAAGAATCAAGAATGGCCTCTAGGTTTAAAAAAAAATTTTAAATATATGAATAAAGAACGGTCTAGAATTAATTGCTCAAATATTTCATGATTTGTCTTGAATTTTGAGTTTTGAAACTTAGCAAACCCTCTCCAGTGGGAAGTGTGAGGGGGATAGAAGGTCACATGATCATGACTTTTGTCTAAGGAACAGTAAGGCAGCCTGGGACTGAGACTTTGTATCTTTTCTGGAGGTCCTTCAGCGCATCCTTTGACTGGGAAGGAATCCAGAATCCTTGACCTCTGGCTGCCTCAGATGGTTCTTAAAAAGGTGTATCCAGTTGGTTTTTTATGAAATAAGACATTCAGAGACATGACTGCTACCCACTTTCGGTAGCAGCAGCAAACTACTAACACATATGATAAATACCAACTCTTGATCTAGAAAACTCACTAAATCCTGGAATTCAGCCACCGCAGAGCAACTCCTAGATTGACACGAGACATCTGTGGCTCCATCAAAGCTTTGTACAGAATCTAAGGCATGGACATAAGCTGCTTGCAGCTGTAAGATATTAGTTCTAAGCTGCAAAATGAGAGTTCATGAATATTATTTAAGAATTCAGACATTTTTTAAGGGAGGGGGCAGAGGGAGAAAGAGAACCCTACAGAGGCTCCACGTTCAGTGAGGAGCCCGCTGCAAGGGTCCGTCTCACGACCCTGAGCTCATGACCCCAGCTGAAATCAAGAGTCGGATGCTTAACAGACTGAGCCACCCAGGCACCCTAACCATTCAGACATTTTAAGATAATCAGTGTTAGTCCAAGCTGCAAATGTGTTTCCTATTTTTTCCAGCATATTCCATGTAACTCTCAGTCTTCTCTGGGTTATCGCCTTTTGCTTCCAGGACCTCCTCAAGGCTTTCATCTGGTTCCTGCCGGACTGGGGAGAAGACGTGGGAAGCTCTTGACCTGACCCTGGCCTCTGCTCCTTTATCCTGTGCTATTTCCTGTCTCCTGTTTTCTCTGCGGGAGCCAATCTTGTTCACATATTTCAAAAAGTGGGAGCCTTCGCAGAGAGGGAGTGTGGAACCCAGGAACAGCGGGGGGAGGGTAAGAAGGAACACAACCCACTTTATATGTAAATAGAACGTTAACTATCATAGAAATTGTTGTAGTAATCACAAACTTAACATGCTGGAATGTGATTTTTCAGGCATTTTGAAACACTCGAAAACCACTTAGCTCAAGTACAGAACCCAGAAAGAAAGGGCAGCTGCCTCCATAGCATTTCCTAACTTGTAACGTACTTTTGCAGACATGATTTCACTTCCTATTACCCTTTGGTAAATTCAAGTCCTCCACTGTGACCAAAGCAGCTCCCCAAATTTACCCCCAAAGCAACTGCAAAATGAAAAATAGACCTCGCCCTGACTTATCTCTTTTACCAGCTCTGTTCCTTTGGTAGGAGAAATACAGCACCCGTGGTAAGTAGAGTCGCAAGGATCTGTCTGGGCTCCGCAGTTCTGTCCTGGGCAATGGGAGTACCAAGGACCTTGGCCACAGGCACAGGATACAGGGGTGTTGTATCCTGCAGACATCTGCCAACCCTACTCCAACCTCTCCCAGCCCCTGGATGCACAGCAGTAAAGGGCCACTTCTGCTTCTATGTGGAAGGCAGTTTTACTGAGTGTCCTTTCAGTTCAAAGGTAAATACGCTTGATTAATCCCAGAACGCTCTCTCTTTTTTTTTTAAGATGTTAATTACCCACCACAGAGAGAGATTGAGCACAAGCAAGGGGAGCAGTAGGCAAAAGAAGAGGGAGGAGCAGGCTCTCTGCTGAGCAGCTGGGCTTGATCATGGACCCCAGGATTATGACCCGAGTCAAAGGCAGATGCTTAACCGACTGAGCCACTCAGGTGCCCCCATTCCAGGACTCTTTAACCCAAGTGTGTGTCTGCATCTGAGTTTCTGAGTTTGTACGTTAAAAAAAAAAAAAAAATCTGTTTGTTTGCAAAGGGTCCACCTTAAATACAAGCAGGCGCTCATGGGTATTATCAGAGCTCCTACTCCTAGCCTGAGACAGCTAGCTAGTAAGTGACAGAGCGAGGATTTGGAACTGGTATATCGTGTGATTAATTTAACTGCTATACGGAGCTGGGAACTGAGTACCATTAGCGGTCAGGCAGACCACGTAAATGTGTGAAATGCTGGGTGGAAGGCACTAGAGAGTAAGAAGAGTGTCAAATAGATTCTGCATGCCAATCTGTAGGCACTCAACAAATTGCTTTCCTTCTTCAAAAAAAAAAAATCTGTAGACACCTGTCGACAACCAATGTACTGTTAGTGTAAAATACCACTAACTGCCATCTTTGAAAGCATTTTGACACATTCGTCTTTAACAAATTGTCCTAAAATGGTACTCTGAATCTGGGGAGAAATAAAGTAAAAGATGTAGTTTAAGTGTTCTAAAGAAGGGATAAACAAAGACTAGTGGGGTGTACAGGTGTGAAAGCAAATCCAATCCAGGAAAGCCTTCTGGAGGAGGTGGCATTTGAGCCGAGAGAGATGGAAAACTTCTTAAAGGTTATGAAAGAGAAGATCTCTAGACTAAAGAAATAGGAATGTGCAAAAAAGAGGAAAGCTTGGCTATTTCAGGAGAATAAACAGGGCGCCTGGCAAGCTCAGTCAGTTTAGTATGTGACTCTTGATCTCAGTATTGTAGGTTCAAGCCTCATGTTGGGTGTAAAGATTACTTAAAAATAACATCTTTAAAAAATAAATAAAATAAAATATTTTTAAAAAAGAAGAATAAACAGTCTCATTTTGTTGGAGAATAGGGTACAAAATCGTGGAATTACAGAGAAAAGTATGAAAAGTCATCATGGTCAAGGCCCTTGACTGTCAAGCTAAGGGGTTTGGCATTTCTGGGTTGGGCTTGGAAGGCATACAGGTCAAAGAATGGGTTTTCTTGGAGATAAATCTGCAATGTTGATCTTACAGACTTTTTTTTTTTTTCTTAAGTAAGCTCTATGCCTAACATGGGACTTGAACTCATGACCCCAAGATCAAGAATCACATGCTCTACTGACTAAGCCAGCCAGACGCCCCATGATCTTATAGACTCTTTCTTTCCTTCTTTTTTCCTTCCTTCCTTCTTCCTTCCTTCCTTCCTTCCTTCCTTCCAAGATTTTATTTATTTATTTGACTGAGAGAGACAGCAAGAGAAAGAAGGAGCATAAGCAGGAGGAGTGGGAGAGGGAGAAGCAGGTTTCCCACCAAGTAAGTAGCAAGTCTGATGTAGGGCCCGATCCTAGGATCCTGGGATAATGACCTGAGCCGAACACTTAATAACTGAGCCACCCAGGTGCCCCTTATAGACTCACTCTTTCTTAAGCATACATTTTTCCTAGACAACTTCAATCTGAAAAATATGTCATTATTCTTAGCATATGTTTTTAAAAGTAAACTTGGTCACCATGAATGTATATGAGAAAAGGGACACAAAACTAGCAAATCCAGCAAATGTGGCCATCTGTTTCCACAGCTCTGAGTACAGATCAGCAAAAATAGCATTTTTTAAAACCACAAAACTACAGCTGAAATAATTTCCAGTGTAGGATTCCACAAGTGACTACTTACCATTTATTTGTCTGGAATCTTCAATAAAACATATCATCCCCAGGACATCGTGAAAAACTATCATCTGTTGCATTACAAATGCAAGAAATGAAAAAGGAGGGGGGGGAGGGAGGAAGAGAAGGAGAAAGGGTATGTGGCTTGTCGGAAATGTAAATCAAATGTCAGAAGTGACCTTTTTAAAAGTAATGACGAAGGAAAAGAAAAATATCAAACAATCTGTTCTGAACTTTTACGAAAAAGCAGTAAAGGGTATAAAAAAAAATTGAAATTTGGAGTCAGAGAGGTTGGAATCTCAACTCTCTCCTTTGACTCTCTATTCCTGGGATGAGCTAAATTTCCTCATCTCTAAAAGGATAATATTATTTGTTCCTGTAATGGTGATAAAATGGTGAGGGATAAAGGCGTGGTGTCGTGTATCGTGTATCTTCGTGTCTTTTCTTCCTGTGGGAAGGAAGGGATGTGCTTGCCCTCTTGAGCTTGTGGCCATGGATATTTCACAAACCCATCTGCGGCTTATGTTCTCCCAACACATGAAGGGAGTCTAGATGTGGACCCAGTCAGCGGGAGGCTTCATGCAAGGGCGGGGCGGGGGTGGGCCAGATAACCCCAGAGACCAGATAAAAATCATCATGATTTCCATCGTGGCACGAATCAGGTGACTGCTGGGGGTGGGGGAGGTTATTAATTTACTCCCCTTTCCTGTAGATTCATATTAAAATCAGTGGACACACTTGAATGTATCATATGAGGTCTAGCAGGGAAGATACAGAAAGGAGGTCCAGGGAAAAGCCATTTGGAGATTTTAAATGTATTAAAGCAACGCACAATAAGGATAATCCACTGGAAATTTATTCTTTTGTCTGCTAATATTTACCGAAGCGCCCATCTGGAGCCAGATACTGCAGACTGTGGGGATAGGTCCTGTTAACACAATAACACAAATCCCTGCCCTCACGAAACTTACATCCTAGTGGAGAGACGGGCTGACAGCACACAAAACTAAAATGTTAACACCATACTACGTTAGCAGTTCAGTAGAGGCAGACTCTCTAGACTGCGATCTGTATGTAGAAATGGAAAAATGGAAGGTGCACGCTTGGAGGTGAGGTATGGTTAACAGTGCTCATTCCTGGAGCCCAGGCCGCTCGTGACAAATAGAGGGCAGGGATTTTTGTAGAAAAGAGTAGACTAGAAACCCCACAAGGAAGGCATGAGAATAGCATGATTATGAGAGGAAAAGAGAGACATGAGCGTGTTTAGGTATCTCTAAGTATGTCTGTATTACGTTAGGAAAGACATTGGGAGAGGCGTGTTTCAGAAACACGATAGAGAGATTCTGAGGAATGAGGATATGCGCTGCTATAAACTGGGCTTTCCATTATTCTATTGCTTTTAGCTGAACTCATCCTTACTGTCTGCTGTCCTTCATCACATACCACCTGGTCACACCAACCATCCAAACTTCTTCTTTTTAAGATTTTATTTATTTATTTGGCAGAGACAGAAAAAGAGAGAGAGAGAGAGAGAGAGCAGGGGCAGCAACAGGCAAAGGGAGAGGGAGAAGCAGGCTCCCCGCTAAGCAGAGATCCTGATGAGGGACTCAATCCCAGGATCCTGGGATTATGACCCGAGCTGAAGACAGATGCTTAATTGACCAGCCACCCAGGCCTCCCACCATCCGGACTTCTCAATGTACGCAGTTTTCCAGACTTGGTTCATGCTCATCCCTCCCTTGACAGAACTTCCATGGATTTTACCAGGATTCTCTGCACATCAGCCTGGGTCATTTTAATTTATTTGCACTTACTTGCAACTATGCTTCTCTATAGTCTTTTACCCAAGTCATCATTAAGCATTGAAAGGGACATGTTTAATAGGTAAAATGATTTGGAAAGATCTCAAACTTAACAGCAAAGTAGTGGATTTGATAAATTATATAACTGGTATGTTCTGCTTCAGTAACATGGGAATTTAAAACTACGTAAGCAACGTTCTATTGCCAGTAATGACAGGCACGTGACACTCCTTGATTAAGCCTTAATTGCACATAGCATTCTGACGCTCTTTAAAAAAAGTCTGATATGAATATGCATCAGCTTAAAAACATACTCCAAAGAATTCTGCCGGATCACTCCCAGATTAAAAGCACTATCCCTCTCTTATCCAAGGAATTCCTACCTGACTCTATTTCATCAACAACATGCTTTTCATATCACACTATATTCCCATGTATTTTTTTAAATATTATTCTACAATTTAGCTTTCATACTTTTCCTCCTAAAATTGCCAGGAAAGGCATGAAATCACCTGATTTGAATGCAAAATGCAGGGGGTGCCTGGATGGCTCAGTTGGTTAAGCGTCCACCTTCTACTCAGGTCATGATCTCAGGGTCCTGGAATCGAGTTCCAAGTCGGGAATCTCCGCTCAGCAGGGGGCCTGCTCTCCCTCTCCCACTCCCCATGCTCATGCTGTCTCTCCTCTCTCTCTGTCAGATAAATAACTAAAATCTTAAAAAAAAAAAAAAAAAAGAAAGAAATGAATGCAAAATGTGCCTGAGTGCGGGGGGCGGGGGGGGGTGCTCAAGAGGCATGGCGGCGGGTGTGGGAACCAGTCTCTCGGCTGTCAGGGGCCTCACACCAAGCAGCACACGGTGATGACTGCACATCCCCAATCAAATGCATGGATTTGCTTTGATTTCCTCTGTAAATTTTCTGCAGCCCGGATCAACTCAAAACCATCCCATTATTTGTGCACACAACAAGGACATGAGAGACAAGGGAAAAACCAGGACTCCAGGAATGGAGGTTTTAATTCACATTCTTCCAATCACTGCCCAAAAATATCAGCCGAATCACAAGGACTTTAAATCATACACGGTAAAAGTTAAAAATCTGAAAACTCCTCTGGGCTGTCGTCCACTGATTGAAGGAACACCACAGCCTGATCTCAAAGACCAGTATGAAGATGCAGGCTAAGCCATCTGGAGGCCATTGGTGGGAACGGGAGGCCCCCAGGCTCTGTGGTCCCCACAGCTAGCCCAGGGCTGCTTTCTGCGTAGGTCTTCTCTGCCTTCGCCTTCACCTCCTTGCAAGGTTGCCCATAGGAATTGTGAGTTATTACAATCAAGGGAAAGGCTTATTTATGCTGAGGACCTGTAGCATTAATTTGTAGATCGGTTCCAGACTCACAGAGCGGGGGCCATGGGAAAAACCCACGTCCATTATCAACTGAACTTCAGGATAATTTCCTAAAACCTAAACCTCTTAATGACTTCCTCCTTGGGGCAAAGACTGTGACCCCTTTCTAGATCATCAGTGTTTTATTTTCCTGGACAAATATATCACCACTTTATAGATCCTAAGTGTTTTACTAAACAGATATTCAGGCATCTTTGTGCTTTGTGTTGTTTGAATATGAAGGATGAGAGAGATTTTCAAATAAGCAAGGTCCAAACTGGGTTAAAAATGCATACCATTGGTCAGCCATTTATATTTCTCCCTTATAATAAATAAGAAAATTCCATCAATTCAATATAAAGTTTTCCTGCCAAGAGATCATCAAGGTACTTTCCACAAGTAAAAAAAGAAAAACCAAAACAAACAAACAAAAAAACCCACAACACACTATCACCTGTGCAAAAGTCACTATGCTTTATACTGTCTAAATGCACTGTATTAAGCCCTCTACACAAAGATTAATATAAAATCTTCTTAACAATACTTTGTGTTAGGTTCTCTGATGATCCCCACTTTACAGATGAAGCAACTGAGGCACAAAGGGGTGACGTCATTCAGCCAGGGCCATTCAGGAGCAGAACAGCAGCTCAGACTCATTCCAGAGCCCGGTACCTCTTCACAGGGTTAGCTTGTCATAAGATTGTATTGACTAACATCATCCCGGCATCTCAAATTCAGTTCCCCTAAAAACAAGCCCTGAGAAAAGGAATTGGGGACAGGCCATGTGTCTGGCTAGAAATCCCCGGAAGTACAAGTTAACAACACAGGAAAGAAAGAAAAGTCCCAAAGTGTATGGTCATGAAGGTTACCTCCGGAGGCACCTGGGGTTCGACTCCACTGCAGAATTGAGGAATCCCAGAGAACAGGGGTGAGCACACAGGGCAGCCAGCAGGTCAAAGCCGACCGACCCACTGCCTCCTTCTGCAGAGAAAGTTGAACTGGCACCTTGCCCAGCTCACTCTCCCCACCCAGATCTGTGGCTGCTCTCCCGCCGATGGAGCAGATCTGGATACAGCAGCAACAGAGACCATGTGGCCTGGAAGGTTCAAATTATTTACTATCTGGCCCTTAAGAGATGGAGTTTGCTGACCCCAGATGTACAACATCCGGGAGAAGGGAGGGAAGCTGAGTATTTATTTACCTTACTAGTTTTGGTTGCCCTGGGGTCATTAGTTCCCCAGCACTGCCAAGCTGCCCTCAGGCAATCTGAGCTCACCCCTGGGGCTCCTGAGATAGCCTCAGGCTGAGAAGCAGAAACAGGATGGCTAAAATGAGAAGCTTCCACCACCCCCCCACGGGGGTGGGGGGAGCTGCAGGTGAGCTCTGAGGGTGGTCAAGGGCCACCCGCCAGGCAGCAACAGCATGGGCTACCTCCCACCTCTCTGGGCCTCAAAGCCTCTTCTAGCACAAGAAAATAATCTGATTTAGCACAGAGATAAGTGTAAATTATATTCAAAAAGACACTCAAAAAATTTAAAAGGGCTCAAAAAACTTTATCGGGGGATGCCTGGGTGGCTCAGTTGGTTAAGCAGCTGCCTTCGGCTCAGGTCATGATCCCAGCGTCCTGGGATCGAGTCCCACATCGGGCTCGTTGCTCGGCAGGGAGCCTGCTTCTCCCTCTGCCTCTGCCTGCCGCTCTGTCTGCCTGTGCTCGCTCTCTCTCTCTCTCTGACAAATAAATAAATAAAATCCTAAAAAACAAAAAACAAAAAACTTTATCGGTTATTTTGCAAATAATTTTCCTAAACCCTAGTACTAGGAAACACTATCATTGTCACCTATACCCTTGGTCTAAAATTCTCCACCACGTGGGCAAATATTTCAGAAGAGTCCTCAGAGATATTGTTAAATATCTCTGGATATCTAGGAAAACTAAAAGGCCGACAATAAATTGAGAGGCTTCTGCCTACCGCTGATATCCGTCTCTCACTTAGCCACTTAAAACCACCATCAGCTACTGAAACAAAACGGATTGAGAACATCAGTTATTATTCACAGTCACCAAGAAGTGGAAGCAATCCAGGGGTCCATCAACAGCTGATCAGATGAATCAATTAGTACCATGGAATATTATTCAGCCACGAAAAGGAATGAGCTACTAACAGACACTACAACAAGGATGAACTTTGAAGACATTATACTAAGTAAAAGAGGCCAGATACAAAAGGCCACGTGTTGTAGGATTCCACTGATATGAAATATCTAGAGGGACAGGACGTAGATGAGTGGTTTCTAGCACTGGGGAGATTGAGTGGGGCGAAGGGGAAGCTGGAGAGTGACCTCTGATAGGCACAGCGTCTCCTTTGCAGAGTGCCAAAACTGTTATAAAATTCGTTTGTGATGATTGCACAACCCTGTGAATACACCAAAAACCACTGGATTGCACACTTGGTGAATTTTATGGGATGTGAATCAAAAACAGAATGAGAAGAGGCAGGCTTCTGTACTGAATAAAGAATGTGCTCACAAAGTGTTCTCTGTGGCCACACTTAACACTGCTCACTGCCTTCATTCCCCCTCCCTGTCTCTCTAGCACATTGCCTCTTCCAGGCTTCTTTCTGGGCCCCCTCCTTCTTCTGGCTGTGTCTTCACACTGTGGGGGGTCAGGTCTTGGAGTGTGACTGCATTCTGGCCATACCACCAGTTGGCTGTGTGACCTTGGGCAAGTTACTTAACCTCTCTAGGCTTTACTTTCCTCCTCTATAAAACAGACACAAACAGTAATAGTGCCTACCTAGTATGGTTATTACCGTTATTACTAACGGACACTTATTGAGCACATACTGTCTCATGAGCCCTATCCTTCTTTTCTTTGGAGGTTTTCTCTCTGACATTTATTTATAATAAATGCTGCATATATTTAAAGTCTATGATTGGATGTTTTGACATGTGAACATATCTGAGAAACCAACGCAACTTACCAAACATTTCCATCACCCCCAAAAGTCCACGTGCTCACCTTGCAATCCATCCCTTCCTCTACCCCATCCACCAGCAACTACTGATCTGTTTTCTCTGCTAAAGATTAGCCGGCATTTTCCAGAACTTCCTATAAATGCAACTATATAGCACGCACCCTTTCTATTGGGAGTAGGGATTGTTTCCCTCAGCACAGTGATTTTGACATTTTCCACATCACTAGGTGCATCCTTTTTACTAGAGAGTCGCACTCTACTTGCCACCTGTTGATGGACAGCTGGGTTGTTTTCGGTTTCTGAGCTGTTTTCCATTCGGGGCTATGATGGCTGAAGCTGTGCGGAGTCCTGGTGATCAAGACTTGTGGGGACATGTATTTTCACTTCCACGTAGAATCTTGTGGCTGTTCCAACAGTTTGTAAAGCTCAGGAGAGCCCCTGGCTCATGACCCACAGACTGAAAAGGAAACCAGAATCCACACTGCCACGAGGTGAGCTCCCAAACACCCACTCCAGGCACCACGGACCCCTGAGCTGCCCCCACCACAGCTCCCATGTCTCGTCCTGCTGGCCACCACTGGCCAGCTTCCTTTTTCTGCAGCTGATGCCTCTAATTCTTTTCCCTGGGCAGCTGTCGACCCTTCAATGCCCTGGTCACGGTCTGTCCTCTCCCTGGGGCCACGACAAAACTGTTCACTTCCTGCTCAGATGAAACAAGGGTGGTATTTTAAGAGATACATGTGATACTGAGTTTTCCAACATGCCTTGTCTCCCGAGGACTGTCTGTGTAACAGACAAGACACCTAGGCAAGGACAAATTTAACTCCAATGAAAACATCAAACTTCATTGCTTTTACCTCTTTTTAAGTGTTCCCACTTGAACTAGTCCCCCCCCCCTTTTTTTTTAAAGAGCCAATGTTTCTTTGTAAAATATGATGACTTTCGGTCATACGCCCACAGCTTTGCTATAATTACTTGTAATCTGATATATATTATTTTAACATTTATTCATTTATTTGAGAGAGAGAGAGAGTGTGTGTGGACATGCAGGAATGGGGAGAGGGGCAGAGGGGGAGGGAGAGAGAGAATCCCAAGCAGACACCCCGCTGAGCACTGAGCCCAAAATGGGCTCGATCTCATGACCCTGAGAGATCCTGACCTGAGCCAAAATCAAGAGTCGGACACTTAACTGAGCCATCCAGGTGCCCCTTGTAAAATGAGAATTTTTTTTAAAAAGATTTTTATTTATTTATTTGACAGAGAGATAGAGAGCACAAGTAGGCAGAGTGGCAGGCAGAGAGAGAGGGAGAAGCAGGCTCTCTGCTGAACAGGGAGCCTGACGTGAGGCTCAATTCCAGGACCCTGGGATCATGACCTGAGCTGAAGGCAGCCACTTAATCGACTGAGCCACCCAGGTGCCCCATAAAATGAGATTTAAAAAAATTTTTTTTAATTTATTTATTTGTCAGAGAGAGAGAGGGAGAGAGAGAGAGTGAGCACAGGCAGACAGAGTGGCAGGCAGAGGCAGAGGGAGAAGCAGACTCCCCGCTGAGCAAGGAGCCCGATGTGGGACTCGATCCCAGGACGCTGGGATCATGACCTGAGCCGAAGGCAGCTGCTTAACCAACTGAGCCACCCAGGCGTCCCTAAAATGAGATTTTTAAATAAAGGCCCTTCTCTGTTATCAAAATGTCCACAAATTATCCATAAAAAGCTGACTTTTATTTTGGCTGAGATTCCTAACTGGAATTATCTCAGTTAATTGATATTTACAAATTTCAACCCATATCTGCTTCTTAGAGTCTATCAGCGAAGACCTAAAATTAAACCTGAGTGTAAAAAGGAACTGCTATAGCAGTTTTGGGACTCATATAGCGTGAATTTCAGACATAAAGGTTTTATACAGGAATCCCGATATCTCCCCTAAATCTTATCATAGCTGCTCCCTTCCGTGTAGAAATATTTGATAAAGAAGCAGCAGGTGATACTCTTCATGAACTACCAAGGCAGCATCTTTCAATGACAGAAACCGGGTCATGTGACGACAAAGAAAAGCAGGCTGGCCTGAAGGGCTAGGTTAGCTTCCACATTCTTGAAAGGCCACCCTGGAGATGACAGTGGATACTTATTTTGGGGCTAATCTCATGACCCATCTGGGTCAGCCATGTAACCCTTGGAGACACATTCACCCAACCTCACTTAACAATAGTATTCCGTGCACAACTTTTAACATATGGTTGGTCACATATCTTAAGAACATTGATCTTTAAGAGCTAGTTCTGCTTTGTTAAAAATCAACTTGCTTCTTTGAGCAACCCTCTGTTCTTTGCATGCAATAGTCTCGAACAAGAGCGTCTTCTATCCGCACTGTCCAGCCACGTGGGGCACCTGAGCACGGTTTCCCGGACCCAGCAGCCCAACCAGCCACCAGCACAACAAGGAAAAGTAACACCTGCACACCCGGAATGACATCCCTGAAGGCTGGTCGAGGATGGGTTCATTCTAGAACTTTCTTGAAAATCCCAGCATTATTTCAGATGATTTTTGCTTTTGAAGAAGAAAAGAGCTCTCCACAGGAGACATCCTGAATAAGAAGTTGTCTCCTTGGCAACGCAAATCGGTTAAGGCAGAGCGAGCACCTTCTCTCCAACAGAACTCAAGCTGTGCTTGCCCATCAAAATGACGGATGCCATCACAGGGCTTGAGGTTCCAAGCAACCCCTTGATTCCCAAGTAAGAAATAACCAGATGATGAGCCCTATACATAAATTATAAACACCCAGTAATAGCTATGATGTCCAGCCCTGTGCAGTTTAAGAAACAATTCCTGTCTGAGTGGTTCCTTGAGGATGTGTGTAAGAACATATTCCCAGCTGATGACCAGGGTTATTTCCTGTGGTGAAATGGGATTTGAGAAGTAGGGAGTAAACTTACATTTTTTTAAAAAAGATTTTTATTTATTTATTTGACAGAGAGAGATCACAGTAGACAGAGAGGCAGGCAGAGAGAGAGAGAGAGGGAAGCAGGCTCCCTGCTGAGCAGAGAGCCGGATGCGGGACTCGATCCCAGGACCCTGAGATCATGACCTGAGCCGAAGGCAGTGGCTTAACCCGCTGAGCCACCCAGGCGCCCATAAAATTACATTTTATACAATTACATTTTATACTTTACAAACTTCTGAACTGTGTTTTTAACAGTATCATAAAATAATTTATTTTTTAAAGATTTTATTTTACTTGACAAAGAAAGAGAGGGAGCACGGTACAAGCAGGGGGAGTGGGAGAGGGAGAAGCAGGCTCCCCGCTGAGCAGGGAGCCCGATATGGGGCTCAATCCCAGGACCCTGAGATCATGACCTGAGCCAAGGCAGAGGCTTAATGGACTGAGCCACCCAGGAGCCCCAATGATAAAACATTTAAATGAGAAAACACTTTTCTTGGTTCTCTATGTTTCTGTCCAGTCCTCCCACAGTGGACACTTAGAGCTTTTCGGGGCTGACCTGCACCGACTGTCTTACTCAGGGAGAAATCTCAAACAGGTGGCAGCATGGCCCCATGACAGGGGCTGACGGGGGACAGATATGTACTCCCTTCCTCTTCCTGGTGCTACTGTTTGCAGTCAGGTATTCCTGTCTAGGGCTTGAAGGAGTCAAGTCAGATCATGGGGTCAGTGAGACCGGACTCACAGGAGGGCCGTGGTTAGAGTCCAGTGTCACAGCAGCTCATGACCAGTGGTGCCAGGGCCAGGGACAGCAGTGCCTCGAAGCAGTGGTGCAGGTGGTGGTCCCTTAGCGGAGTATTTCTGTGACGTCACCTTGGCCACAGTTCCACCTGCTCCCCTCCTCTTGGCGGCTGCTCATTTTCAGGGCTTGATGCTCTAGTCTTTATGTTGATCCTGCGAATGACCTTCTATCCTTCTATTAAATCCTTTTTCTGCTTCCATCAGCCAGGATTAGTTCTGGAAGCCTGACCCACAATTCGCTTGTTCCTTCCTTCCTTCCTTCATTCAGTAAAGTGATTATGAACTGGCTAATACGTGTGGAACGCTGCTCTAGGCACAGGGATTTTGCAGTGAACAAAACAAAAATTCATTCCCTTGAGCAGCTTATATCCCAGTGGATCTCACTTCCTCTTGACCCTGCTTTTCTTTACCTTTCTCCACATCCCTCTAGCCCTCAGCTGGCTATTCTTTCTCAGCTCACCTTGACATGAAGGAAACCAGAAACTTTTCATGTTTTTCTGGTCTTATTCTTGGGCTCAGGACAAACTCTACTGTTGGACACCATGAACGGTCATTCACCCTCGCACCATAGACCCTTACTAGCCCCTGGACTATTCAACTGCCAGGAGCTGGAGATGTAATGTTGAAGTAGTCACTGCCCCAAAGAGATCTCCGTGTAGCCGCAAAGACAGACAACAGACACTGAAGTAAGCAGAAAGCAGGTGATCTGGGCCACAGGAAAGGAAGTATGGTGACCCACAAATACGCAGTAGGAACATCTTACCTATAGTTTAGCAAGGAGTCGGAGAAGGCTTCCTGGGCGAAGGTGGGATCTGAGGGATGACAAAAGCTCACCAGCTGAAGAGGATACAGAGTACAACAGTCAGCAGGAACAACGCATGAGGTATTCTAAAAGTAAGAGAGAGCACGGCGCATTCGAGAAAATGGAAGGGGCTCACTCCGGTGGGGGCATGGAAGGTAGGAAGGCTTGAGGGGTGGAATAATGGTTTAGGGGGAACCACAGGGGCAGATGAAGAATCTCAGTAGTGTTCCACAGCTTTCTTCTCAACCAGAAGCCATGGGAGAGTTTACCCAGACGTGGCCACGGAAGGCTGTGTCGTCAGATCGGCAAATCAGAACAGTCATTGGATGCTGGGTGGAACGAATCGGAGAGGGGAAACATGGAAGCCTTGAGATTGTTTAAGAGCTCACCACAGTAGTCCAGAATAGAAAGACTATATCCTGAACTAGTAGGAGGTAGGAGAGATGAAAAGAAGCAGGAGTATTGGAGAGACACGCAGGTGCTTACCATCAAGAAGACTTTCTGGTTGGGCTGGATACGGGGTGAATAAGGAAGGTGAGAACTCAGAGACAACACCCAGGTGTCTGATTTGGGTAGCCAGGTGGACAGTGGGTCTTTAATCAAAAAGAAATGAAACGCCAGGAACGCCGAGGTGGCTCAGTCGGTTAAGCGTCCGACTCTTGGTTTCAGCTCAGGTCATGATCTCAGGGTCATGGGATTCAGTCCTCTTGTCAGATTCCGTGCTCAGAGAGTCTGACTGAGATTCTCTCCCTCTCCCTCTGCCCTTCTCCGTCTCTCTCTTAAATAAATAAATATTTTTTTTAAAAAAAGGGAAATGAAATGTTAAAGAGGAAATGACTTCAGTTTGGTCATTTTCTTTCTTTTTTTTTTTAGCCATTTTCAATTTAAAGCGGCCAAGGACGACAGCTCTCTGTGGATCTGGCTTTCAAGGCAGAGATGTGAGGTAAAGGACGGGATCTAGGATCATGAGAACAGTCAGTGGGATCACAGGAATAGTTGAGATGACCCTGCGGTTAGTACAGTCATGGGGTGGACTATATTATTGGTATAAAGATTCAGGGACGCCTGGGTGGCTCAGTTGGTTAAGCAGCTGCCTTCGGCTCAGGTCATGATCCCAGCGTCCTGGGATCGAGTCCCACATTGGGCTCCTTGCTCGGCAGGGAGCCTGCTTCTCCCTCTGCCTCTGCCTGCCACTCTGTCTGCCTGTGCTCGCTCTCTCTCTCTCCCTCTCTCTCTGACAAATAAAATCTTAAAAAAAAAAAAAAAAAGATTCAATGCCCCCTCCCTGGGGAACAAGGAGATTTTTACCACCTTGTTGATGTCATGTCTGGTCATGTTACTTGTTCTGACCAATGACATGCACATGAAATGACATGTGTCCCTCCCTTCTGCACAGAAGCTCTCAGGCCAGAAGGTTCTCCACGGTCTTGTTTCCATCTGTTATGACAAGCAGCAACATTTCAGACAGAGGCCACTCAGTGAGCCTGGGTCTCAGAATAAGGATTACAAGCAACCAAGTGATAATGATAAATGTTGATGGTTATAAGTCACTGAGATTTGGAGATTGTGTGTTATTGCTACAAAACCAAGCCTACTCTGGCTGATACAGGTGGGAAGAGAAGCCGGTCTATGACAGAACCCTGAGGAAAAGCAACATTTAGTTATTTATTTAGCTTTTATTTAGCTTTTATTTATTTAGCCGATAAAACAGTGCCTACAAAGAAAGACCACTCCTGCCCCAGCCGCTGACTTGTAGAAACTTCTACATATTAGCCTTTGTCAGATTCCTCTCTTCTGGCCAACGCAGGTGTCCACTCTCACAAAAACACCCTCCCCCCTTTTTTCCTGTTCACTCCACTCCTCCTTTTGTTTGAAGCCATTTGCATCAATTTTCAGGCTTATGGGCACCAGCTCAGCACAGGGAGCATCTGAGGACAGAAGTCAGTAGAAGCAACATGTCTTCATCCCCTCCCTCCAAACCTGTCCCTGCCTTGGCCTGGTCTGTGACTTCCTCTCCTTACTCTCTCCAGTTTTGACCGATTTCTTGGATTTATTTCTGGCCACGCTGTCCCTGGTCTTGGACACCCTCCCGCCCGCCTCTGTCTGGGGCTGTCTGGGTAGCCTGATGTGTACAGGCTCCTGGCACAGCCTCTGGGACAGCCCGCACCCGTGGTACCCACTCTGACTCATCCCGAGCTTCTAGTCTTTGCTCTCAGATATGTTCCCTGCCAAACAGTTGTCTAGCCGGTAGACCTTTCCAAATTCCAGTCAGTCTGGCTCCTCTTCCCCTCATCCTCACACACGACCCCCACACCACCCCCAGCCTCAAAATTCACACCGTGACACATGGATGCCTATGGCCAAAGCTTCTCACCCACCAGCTTTCTCCCAGTTGACCAGAAGGTCACTGTTCACGTGTTACAAACTGACAAGGGTAAATGTCCTCATTTACACTGACCACGTGCAGTGCAGGTGGCTTCGGCTCACATTCAGCCCCGGGAAAGGCCATTCAACAGGCTGTCTGGCTCCCTGACCTTCCAGGCTCCTTGACACGTTTTTTCCCTTCTGCCTAAAAACCTTTCTGCCCCTCCTCCCCCAAATAAATAAAACTATGCCACTTCCTCGGTGCAGACCCAATCCCCAAACCAGAGATACTCAGCCTACACAATGCTTAGGACTAGCATGGAGGTCAAGATGCGGCAGCACAGGGGTGCCTGGGTGGCTCAGAGGGTTAAGCCTCTGCCTCCGGCTCAGGTCATGATCCCAGGGTCCTGGGATCGAGTTCCACATCCGGCTCCGGGCTCAACGGAGAGCCTGCTTCTCCCTCTGCCTCTGCCTGCCCTCCACTTGGGCACTCTCTCTCTGACAAATAAATAAAAATCTTTTAAAAAAGATGATGAAGGGACGCCTGGGTGGCTCAGTTGGTTGGACGACTGCCTTCGGCTCAGGTCATGATCCCGGAGTCCCGGGATTGAGTCGCACATCGGGTTCCCAGCTCCGCGAGGAGTCTGCGTCTCCCTCTGACCTTCTCCTTGCTCGTGCTCTCTCTCTCAAATAAATAAATAAATAAATCTTAAAAAAAAAAGATGATGAATCACACCTAGCTCTTCTTAAGTTCACTCATTGTTCAACATTTTGTACATATTGTTAGTGACTAACATTTATTGAATGTGCTGATGGCAATAGGAGATGGCAATGTGCTGAACCCTTAACATATTACCCATTTTCTTCCTCTCAATCAGCCTAAGAGTAGTTTTACTTTCCGCATTTTACAAACATGAAACTTGGACTTTAAAAGTTTATACAATTGCCTGACGAAACCCCGCCAATACCAGGAAGGGTATAGGTTTGCCCTACTGCAGAGTCTTTATTTTCTACTTCTGTGTGTAGTTGAGGGTGTCAAAGTGTTCTAATCTTTGGTTAGACAGTAGGTAACACACACACACACACACACACACACATATATATACATGTGTGTGTGTATGTATTTTTTTTTTTAATGTTAAGCTCTATGACCAACATGGGGCTTGAATTCATGACCCTGAAATCAAGCATCACAGGCTCTACCCATCGAGCCAGCCAGGTGTCCCTACTATACTGTGTTGGTTTTTTTTTTTTTTTTAGATTTTATTTATTTATTTGACAGACAGAGATCACAAGTAGGCAGAGAGGCAGGCAGAGAGAGAGGAGGAAGCAGACTCCCTGCTGAGCAGAGAGCCTGATGCGGGGCTCGATCCCAGGACCCTGAGATCATGACCTGAGCTGGAGGCAGAGGCTTTAACCCACTGAGCCACCCAGGTGCCCCCTACTATACTGTGTTTTAACTGCCTGGTAGCACACCTTGTACAATACAATATTCCAGTGGAAGTTTTAAGACTCTGAAATTTATTAAGCTTTAAGTGTACTAAAGAAACTCTTCTAAAGTTATGTTTTATATGAAAATCATTTAAAAACTGCTCTGTCAGGGCAGGAAGCCAGGAGCCCTGGGTCCCTGTCCCACCTTTGACATTGCCTAGCAATCCCTACCTTCTCTGAATCCATTTTTTTTTTAGTCTGTAAAAGGAAGGAATTTGACTTAATGCCCCATCAGGGCCATTCCTGCTCTAAAATGCCACAATCCAGAAGACATTAAGTGTTCCATCAAATCCCTCTTAAAATAACAGCTTTATACTTAGAGAAGATTAATGCTTGCTCATAACAGTTACTAGTATTTACACTTTTGATGTTTCAGTGCCTTTTTCCATCCCAAAAGCTTTGTAAAACCATTTTCCCCAAGTATCAATGAAAACAGTAAAAGTTGGTTTCATAGGACCTCCAATCTAATGAATGCCTTAAAACATAACCATTATGGAACATCGGTGGTAATTCTTGTTTTCTCACATCAATTAGAAGCTTGGAAATAAAAAAAATACATTGCATATTCTACACCATGTGAGGGACCCGTTCTAGAGAAGCGACAGAAGCTATTTCTGTAAAGGGCGAACTAAAGATGCCCCGTCTTGACACATCCTTTAGAAATGACTGGGAGTTGAGTTTCAGAGATCCCGCTAAAGATTCGGACTGTTTATTCTGGCAGATGCCCATGAATGCAATCTTTAGCTGTCACTGGGGGAAAAAAAACAATGACAGATGAGTTTAAAGTTTTCTCAGATGATTCCAAATTTGTTAGTCAAAACCCTACCGACTGGAGCTGATGGGGGGAAGAAATGGAATAGAACAGAGCTTTTAGACCTTATTCATTTTTTCACAATGTATTTGTCGGTCCTGCTCAGTGACCATCAAGAGGACCAAGGAAATTCAATGTGAGACACAAGGAAGCGCAAATGTTCTTTTACGTTGCTGGATGAGTTCACAGAACGTCTGGTGTGAGTTTGAACAGAAAGGAATGAGGGGAATGGAAAAGATTAGGGGTAATGGGAGAACAGTGCTTCCTTCCCATAATTTTTTGTGACAATAAGTACCTAACATGGAGAATGGCATGAAGGAGACTTATGAGAAATAGTAATGGCCTTGGGCGCCTGGGTGCATAGGTCGGTTCAGCTTCCAACTCTAGGTCTGGGTTTCCGGTCATGACCTCATGGACTTTGAGATGGAGCCCCGCATGGGGCTCCGTGCTAGGCGTGGAGCCTGCTTAAGATTCTCCCTCTCCCTCTGCTCCCTGCACTCTCTCTCTCTCAAATAAATAAATAAATCTTAAAAAAAAAAAAAAAAGGAAAAAAGAAATAGTAGTGGCCATGATTGTTCTCACATAAACTCAGTATCAGAAAGTTTCCTAATGGATTCTTTCTCCATATGACAGTTAAAGTACTCGAGTTATAACCAAATACCATTTTCTCTACCTTTGCTGAAGTGAGTTTTTATCTTGTGAATGTACCTTAATCCTTCACCTTTTCATCATTCATGGTTTTAAATAATTAGGTATTACTTTAATATCTGACAAGACTCAGCAAGGAAAACAACGTAACACACATGCAGAAAAGTACATAAAGCAGCTTCTCAAATTATATTTAAACAGAAACATATATAACTACCCACCAAGTCAAGAAATGAATGAGAACTACCATATGATTCAGCAGTTACACCTCTGGGAATATATCTGAAGGAAATGAAAATGCTGTGTCCAAGACAGATCTGCACTTCTGTTAATAACAGCATTATCCCCGATAGCCAAGACATGAAAACCACCTAAGTATCCATCGGTGGATGAATGGATAAAGGAGTTGTGGTGTACACATACAATGGAATATCCTTTTTTTTAAAGATTTTATCTATTTATTTGACAGACAGAGATCACAAGTAGGCAGAGAGGCAGGCAGAGAGAGAGGAGAAGCAGGCTCCCCACCGAGCAGAGAGCCCGATGCGGGGCTCGATCCCAGGACCCTGAAACCACGACCTGAGCTAAAGGCAGAAGCCCAACCCACTGAGCCACCCAGTTGCCCCTACAATGGAATATTCTTTAACTAAAAAAACCCGAGTAAATTCTGCCACTTGTGACAGTATGGATCGACCTTGAAGGCATCATGCTAAATGAAATAACTCAGGCAGAGAGAGACAATATTATATGACCTTATTTACATGTGGACTCTAAACAAAGACAAAAACAAAACAAAGTCACAGAAAAAGAATCAGATTTGTGGTTACCAGAGGTAAGTGTGTGTGTGTGTGTGTGTGTGTGTGTGTGTGTGGCGTTGGTGGGTGGGTGGGGGTGGCAAGGGATTGGAGGAAGGTGATCAAAAGATACAAAGTTCCAGCTACAGGATAAATAAATCCTGGGGATGTAAGATACAACACAAGGACTCGGGCTAATGCTGCTGTTCAACATGTATGTAAGTTCAAAGGATGAATCCTAACAGTTTCTACCACAAGGAGAAACATCTTGTTTTTTCTCTTTCTTTTTCCATATCTCTATGAGATCATGGATTTTTTAAAAAGATTTTACTTATTTATTTGACAGACAGAGATCACAAGTAGGCAAGAGAGGCAGGCAGGGAGAAAGAGGAGGAAGCAGGCTCTCCGCGGAGCAGAGAGCCCGATGTGGGGCTCGATCCCAGGACCCTGGGATCACGACCTGAGCCGAAAGCAGAGGCTTTTACGCACTGAGCCACCCAGGCACCCCGAGATCATGGATATTAACTAAACTTATTATGGTTACCATTTCACAACATCTGTAAGTCAAATCATTATTCTGTACACCTTGAACTTACACAGTGCTGTCTGCCAATTAGACCTCAGCGAAACCGGAAAAGAAAAAGAAACGAATGAGCATCATTTGCCCAAAGACCCCCATGTATCTCTTTATGATCCTGGCTCCTTCCTTTCCCTGGAAAGGTGGTGACTCCCAACTTCCAAACACACACCCCTAAACAGTGAGCCAGTTTGTTCTTTTTTTCACCCATTTGAAATGTATACAAATAGAATTATACAATGTGTATTTTCCTCTATCTAGCTTCCTTTGATCAGCATTATGGTTTTTAACTTAATTCCTGTTTTTGCACATAACTGTAATTTATTTTTTAATTTAAAAAATATTTTAAATATTTAAATTTAAATATCTAAATATTTAAATTTAAGATTAAATCTAAATATTTAAATGTAAATACTAAATTTGAATTTGATATTTAAATTAAATAAAATGTAAGTATTTATTAAATTTAAATTTGTTTAATACTTAAATTAAATTAAAATATTTAATGTTTAAATTTAAAATTAAATTTAAAAATTTAATTTATTTTTGTTGCTGTTTAGAAATCCATTGTATTCCCCAGTTTGTCCCTTCTCCTGGTGATGGGTAGTTGGATTGTTTCCAATTTTTGGTTATTACACACTACACTGCTAAAAACTTTCTGTTCCTGTTTCCTGGCATAAGGGTGCACAAATTCATACATACTGTCTTAGGACCAAAACTGCTAGGTTACGAGGTTGCAATATAGTCACTTTTGCAGGTAATACCAAATTGTTATCCAAACCGGTATCCATCTGCGTTTTTCATCTGCTCGCTCCTCCTCCTGTTTTGTATTTGTCCATCCTCCCTATCCCCACCTTTCCCCCCATCTTTACTTTCCTAAGAGACTTTATTACATACCCCAAAAGGTCAGTTAATACCATTTAGTTGAATACCACAGACCCACTGACATATTTCATGGTAGGGAGGAGGATAGAAGACTTTTCTTTCCAAATTCCTATCTAAGTCAAGATCCTATTCAAATATCAAAGTTAATATAAGCATAGTTAAACCTTCATTTATACCTAAGCCAGAGATGTTATCATCTGCACACTACGGAAAAGCAACCTTCCTTTTTCCTGTTGGCTGCCAGAAAGCTTGGAGCCCAATTTACTTATCTGCACCAAGTGAACAGGTCAGTGCTTTTGGCGGTGGCCCGGGACCACTGTGTCGGGATCACCTAGAGGCACACGTTCACAATGCAGGGGCCAGAGTTCATGGGGCAAGGCCAAAGAACCTGCATTTCTAACAAGTACCCAACCGTGAGGCCAATGCACACTGCATTTGGAAACCACTGTTTAAAACATCATGTTACATCGTATCCCACTGTCACTTTTTTCTGACTCAAGAGTATGTCCTTATTGTGTTTCTCTCCTCTGTTACCCAACTTGTAATCCGTAGAACATTGTTCTATTTCGTGTACATGTGTAAGTCACTTACGATCGTTTCTGATTCAAGAACTGAACTGATAGATCAATAGATCAATGCTAGACTACATATAAAAAAAGAAAAAAATTGCTCTGGTATCCCTTCACTATAGGTATCATTAGCCACTCATGAAATTATTAAAAAAAATGATTAAGAAGACACAAATTACCCTATGTGGTTTTACACGAGCTATTTATAGCTTCATTACGAAGTTTAAAGCACCCATAGATAAAGGATGCCACAATGAGCTCAGACTAGCAGTCCAGAAGAACATTCTTTGTTCTCCTGCCCACACAGTTCCTAAGCCCATTCTGGACACCTTTTGGGAAGAGCTCGCCGCACCCTGGGTAACTCTGCTCATGATTCATAAGACCTTGAATTTCTAGAAGTTACTGCGAAGAACAACTACTGCAGTCTAAAAAGCAACCAGACACTTGTCCCAGTGATCACAACATCCGTATCTATGACAGAGAAGCTTAGGTTAAGGCCGGAGTTCTTGGAGTGGAGCTCAGATTCGAGCCGCCCACGGAGGAGCGCGCAGCATTCCTGACCCCAGCAGCTGGTTGTCATTCCTCTGCCAAAAAGAGCCTGGAAAAAAAAATTGGCACAGGTCGGCTGTTTATTGTGCACAGACAAGCTGTAAAATCAAGATCTAAATTTTCTAAGGCATACCCACTGCCAAGGCGGGCTGCCTAACTGCAGTGAGCGAGAGAGAAAGCAGAATCCCAACAAACCATACCAGAGGCAAAACAGAACCAGGACCTTTCCACCAGGAGGAAGACAAAGGAACCAAAAGAGAGCTTCAAGGACCAGAAGTTAAAACAAACAAACAAAGAAAACCTAAAAAGCAATCCGGGCTAAAATAAACATTCAGACTCTTTTTTATGACCCTTACCTTGACTCTGATCTCTCTGTAGCCCATCCAAGGAGGAAAACTCCTGGGGTGATTCAATTATCAGAAGTTTGCAAAATAAAACAGAATACTGCTCTGTTTTAAAACATTTAAACATTTGGTATTTATCGTAGTGGGAATCACAATGAGCTTGGCCAATGCGTTCAAAAAGTAATACAACATTATAAATACGCACACCTAAATGTTGTCTGACTTCCAAAAGATAAGTCACATGGTATTTTTTCATAAAACGGATAATATTTGGATAGAGTAGCTACAACTACATGCAGGGCCCTATTCCAGCACTTGACGTATCTCAATTCATTTAATCCTTACAACAACCCAGGACAGTGGTACTATGAGTATCCTAGTTTGATAGACATGGGAACTAAGGCACAGAGAAATTCAGTAACTTTCCAAGGTCCTTAAGCTAATATGTGGCTCTAGGATGCAGCTTGTAATCACACTTGCCATATATCAACCCTTACGATTTGGGAGAAGGGACAAAAATGACCTGAATTTAAAAGCACCAATATTTTTGAAGGTGCATTAAGTAGATAAAAACATACAGATTTGTGTCTAAGCAGCTCAGCTTTACCATGTATCATGAATTTCCACAAAATTACATTTCATTTGCAAAACGGCACGATGATTGTTTCTAATATAAAACATTCATCTACCACATCTAAGACAATCCACCTGCAGGGTTTGCTTTAACACAAATATCACTGTGGTATAGCAAAAACGGGTATGGCTGGGACCGTGGATTTGGGCTCTCCAGACCAAAGAAAACAGGAGTTAAGTAGCAATAGTTGTAAGAGAGACTCTTCAGGAGTAGTTTAAGAGAGGGAAAGAGGGGCACCGGAAGGGCTCAGTGGCTTAACCATCCGAATCTTGATTTCAGCTCAGGGTAATCTCAGGGTCATGAGACAGAGCCCTGCATCGGGCTCCATGCTGGGCATGGACCCTGCTTAAGATTTTCTCTCTCCCTTCCCTCTACCCCTCTCCGCACTGCCTCCCTCTTTAAAAAGAGAGAGAGAGAGAGAGAGAAACACTTGAGAACAAGCAGCCCTAGTAAATTTAAGAAGAGAGACTCAAAGAAGAAATAGAATTTGTTTTAGCAGAAGGAAAGGGGACTACCTTCAAATGAAAAAAAAATCAGTAATGAGGAGAGTTTTGTTTTTATTTATTATTTTTTTTTAGATTTTATTTATTTGATAGAAAGAGAGCACAAGCAGGGGGAGCAGCAGGCGCAGGAAGAGGGAGAAGCAGGCTCCCCACTAAGCAAGGAGCCTGATGGGGGGCTCAATCCCAGGACCCTGAGGTCATGACCTGAGCTGAAGGCAGATGAGCCACCAGGCACAGACTGAGCCACCCAGGCACCCTGGAAATGATTAAAAAAAAAAAAAGATATATATATATATATTTTTTAAATTATTAACAATAAAAATATATATATATATAATAATGGGCATAAAATACACAGGACAGTGCCTGGTATGTGAATGAGATGGAACCAGAGCTTTGGAAGATCTAGCTGATGTGTTTCTGACTATATTAGGAGTCTGTATTAATCTGAATAGCTACTAATAATTACAAAGTGATAATTCAAGCACTTGTAGATAAACTACTTCACATAAATTCAGCCAAGATATAGAGGACTTTGTTGAAAGTACTAGTCTCCAAAAAACAGAGCTTGCTGGTGGTGGTGGTGGCCAAGAAAAAGGTAGGATTGATGTCTCCATCCAGGTAGCTTTCCACCAGGACTAGACTTGGATAGAGCTCAATAAGTGTATGTTGAATTGAGGACCACGTCACCAGGGTTCTTCTAGAATTGGGGTTGCATCACCTAGATCTAGAATATATACAACCTTCATGTCCCCAAAGAGAGAAGCAAGCCTCAAAAAGGCGGAGCTAGGACCATGATGTAAAGCTTTCTGTGATACATTATTTACAATAGCCAAGCAATGGAAACAACCCAAGTGTCCACCTATAGAGGAATGGATAAAGAAGACGTACTACAGGTCCACAATGGAACGATCACTCTACCACAAAAAGAACGAAGTCTTGCCATGCGCCACAACATGGGTAGGGTTAGAGAGGATCATGCTAAGTGAAATAGGCAGAAAAGGACAAATACCACATGATTTCATTCCTATGTGGAATTTAAGAAATAAAACAAATGAACAAAGGTCGGGGGGGAAGAGGTAAACCAAAGAAACCAGACACCCGACTGCAGAGAACCAACTGGTGGTTGCCAGAGGGGAGGTGGGTGGGAGGATAGGGGAAACAGATCAAAGGGGGTTAAGAGTCCACTTACGTAATGAGCACTGAGGAAGGCACAGAATTGTGGAACCATTATATTGTATATCTGAAACTCAGAACACTGTATGTCAATTATGTTCCAATTAAAAAAAAAAAAAAACCAGACCCAGGACCACTCCACAGAGTCTTCTGTGTTGCTCCCTGACCCAAGGTGGCCAGGCAAGGAAGCAAGTGAAGAGTGAACTTAGCGCTGCCCTACGGCCGAGCTGTAGGAGGAGCAGGACAGCATTCTCTCCGAGGAAGGAAGGGGAGACTTTTTCTAATGTGGACAAGGGGGCCACAGGACGTCAACAGCCCTGAAGATCAATGCTAAAGCATTAAGGAGCCAGAGCAACCTAACCTAAAGGATGGGAGACAGAGCGCATCCTACAGGGGGGCACAAAGGGAAGGAATCTATGTCCCAGAGTATATCCTGTCACCCGTCATCTGTCCCCTGTCATTTATATACTGTCTGCCTCTAGCATTCGCGTTTAGGTATTTTTATAGCTAGAATTCCCCATCTTCTCTAGAAAGGCCTCCCTGCATGTTTTCCTCATGTAGCACCTTTCCTCCAAAGCATACACATGCCTTTGAAATAGCTGAAAGTTAATACAAACAGATTATAGAGCATTTCCTTCTAATGATGATGGATAATCATAAAGCCACTGCAGGGCACCATCTGGCAAATTCTGTAGGATGAATGTCCTCCAAACAGAAAGACATAAATCTTCAGTAACTGAATTGAGTAATTTAAACACATTAGAGGTAGCTGGGGGGCCTTTTAGAGCCAATTTCTCCCTTTTGTTTTACAGAGTAAATTGATACCAAAATGCTTTGATCTTTTCTCATAGAGGATGATAAAGCATTTTATTAATTTATTTTAAACTTTCATTAAAAACAATTATCTCTGAATAGCATAATTTTAAGGTGGTTTCCGTTTTCTTTGCCATGTTTCTTGTCTTTTTTCCCCCTAAATTGTCTGCAATGGTTATGTGTCTTTTTTTTTTTCATCACAAGAAGTATATAAATTTGTTTTTAGCTTGTTTCTTTGTTCCCTCCACCTACAGACCGGATTGGTTTCATAAAAGAAAGCGGCTGTACATGTTCTGAAAGAGGCTGGCCAAATCGGTCACCGGCTGGGCAAGGATAAGGCCCAGCGGTGCAGATGGAGAAGAGAAGACGGCCGTAGGAGAGATGGGCCAGCCACCCCGCAGCCCAGGCTATAAACTATGGAGTTATTGCCCTTCCTCTCCATTCACTGAAGAGCACGCTGGGCATGATGAATACAGGCCTCTGGACTCCAGCCTCCAGCCCAATGTCTGGCACATGGGGCAGGAACGTGTTTCTTGGAGAGCCTAGAGGGCTGACTGTATTTAGTCAAAATGACGTGGCCACGTCATTTTGACTAAAGGCATAGCCTCTGGAGTCCCACATATGTGGGTTCATGGAAAAGGATGTGTTGGGCATGTTAATTTCCCCCAGCCTCAGCTTCCTCAACTCTAACGTAAGAATAATAATACCGCCTCACGGGGCGCCTGGGTGGCTCAGTGGGTTAAAGCCTCTGCCTTCAGCTCAGGTCATGATCTCGGAGTCCTGGGATTGAGCCCCACATCGGGCTCTCTGCTCCGCGGGGAGCCTGCTTCCTCCTCTCTCTCTCTGCCTGCCTCTCTGCCTACTTGTGATCTCTGTCTGTCAAATAAATACAGAAATCTTTAAAAAAATAATAATACCGCCTCACAAAGCTCTCGCAAAAATTAAATAAAATAATGGGCATAAAATACACAGCACAGTGCCTGGCGTATAGAAAGTTCTGGGTTGATCCAGCAATTTCACTTCTCAATATATTCCCAAAGAATTGAAAGCAGGGACTCAGATACTGTGTATCAACACTCACAGCTGCATTATTCAGAATAGTCAAAAGCTAGAAATGACACAAATGCCCAGCAACAGATGGATAGATAAACAAGTGGGGCACCTGGGTGGCTCACATGGTTGAGCATTTGCGTTTGGCTCAGGTTGTGATCCCAGGTCATGATCCCAGGGTCCTGGTATGGAGTCCCGCATGGGGCTCCCTGCTTAGCGGGGAGTCTGCTTCTCCCTCTGCCCCTCCCCCTGCTTGTGTTGTCTCCTGATCTCTCTTTCTCAAATAAATAAATAAAATATTTTTTTTTTAAATGTGGGCTAGATAGTCAGTGGAATGTTACTCAGCCTTAAAAAGGAAAGAACTTCTGATACATGCTACCACGTGAACCTTAAAAATATTCTGCGAAGTGAAATAAACCAGACACAAAAGGACAAATGTTATAGAATTCCACTTACAGAAGATACCTAGAATCGGCACATTAGGGGAGACGGTAAGTAGAATAAATGTTACCAGGGTCTGGGAAGTTATTTTTCTTGGGTACAGAGTTTCTGTTTGGGATGATGAAAAAGTTCTGGAAACAGCGGCAATAGTTGTACAAGACAGTGGGTGTACTTAAAGCCACTGAACTGCAAGAACGGTTAAAATGATCAATTTTATGGCATGCATATTTTAGCACAATAAAAAAGAAGTGCTGCGTTAATGGTAGTATTTTTTTTTCTGTCCTTACTAACAATAGCAAGCATCGGCTGATACAAAGCACAGACCGCTCATAAAATTATAAACTCTGACTCACTGCAGAGTGATGAGATACTATCCCATGAGATGGTTTGGGGAGGGGAACAGGGCAGGAGCCAGCGAGGGGGAGCATACTTGAAAAAGCCCAGAGTAAGAGGATGGGAGAGAAATCTCAGAGAATACAATGATCAAACCCAATGAGTCAAGTCAACACAAGGGGCAAATGAAGTAAAGAGGAAAGAGGAGAATTATCAGTTAAAGATCTTGTGGTTGCCAACTGCCACCCAAAGGGATTAGGTATCAATGGGGACTTGACCAGCTCGGGCACTGAAAGTGCGGGGAGAGCTCCAGGTCTAGGCATGCTGGCTCCCAGGGTGGAGATGATGTCATCCGGGCCCAGCGACCTCATCCGTCACTGCGCTGCCCCCATGTGGGCTTCATTCACAGGGTCTTTTTCCAGGCCGTGGCCCCGTGGTCCCCAGCAGAGAGCCTGGGTTTCCAAGACTGAATCTGATTGGCTCGGCTTGGATCACACACTCACCCCTGAACCAATCACTGAAGCCAAGGAAACAGAATATGCTAATTAGCCATGGGTCAGTCCTAGGGGACCAAATGGAGAAGCGATTGATAGATTAAGAATAGATGCTGCTCAGGCAAAAAAGAACAAATGTCCAACAGTCGGGGACATGAGTGGAAACAAAGTAGGGGAGGCTTAGGTCATTAACACACATGAGGCTGGAGGGTCTGTGGTTTGGTTTTCTCATCCACCGGCAAATAGCATATGGGTGAGTCAGAGTGATTTAAATCTGCAGGATCTTAGCTGGCTATGGGCCAGAGCTCCTTCTGCACGGAGTTCTAACACAGTTGCCTGAATCACACTGTTGTCCCTACCCTGTACTGAGAATCATGCAATGAAAATCAGGATTGGCTTCTAGTGCTAGGACCCTCCAAAGAGTGGTGACATGTGACATAAGACACCAAGTATCTCTGAATCTTAGTTTCCTAATTATCAAAAGGGGGGATTAAATTATAAGGCATCTAGGATGTCTGAGCCTCCACCCTAAATAACTGGATTTAAAAAAAAAGATTTATTTGAGAGAGAGTGTGTGTGTGCGTCCAGTGGGGAGAGGCAGAGGGGGAGAGAGAGAATCTTAAGCAGACCTCACGCTCAGTGGGGAGCCCAACGTAGGGTTCGATCTCACGACCCTGAGATCATGACCTGAGCCGAAACCAAGAGTCAGATGCTTAATTGACTGTACCACCCAGGTGCCCCTGTAAATTAGTTTTTCTATCAACGCAAAGGGTGGGTGAGCATATGAATACACTGATGTGTATGAAAGCATTTTGTAGATTAGAGTCATGCAAATTAATTATGATCATTATTTTTACAGTCAAAATGTAGGGGGGTGGTAAAAAGCAAAAACAAAATGGTCGTGAGTAGAGATTAAAAATAGGAAAAGGAATAAAAAGTAGGTCAATGAGAATGAAAATGTTATATATCTATGTGTGTGTGTATACATATATATGTGCATACCCTTTTTTTTTCCTGGATTAGGTTAGAAGTCATAACAGCATCTCAACATCTTCGATGTCCATCCACTCTTCAATGACATCTGGCATTCACTTCCCACTGCTTCATTGAAACAAAGGTGCCCGTGCAGGCCCCTGGGGCCACGTCTAGGAAACATCTGCCACCTATTATCTATACAAACTTTATTACTTCCCTTGATATTGCTATCCTTGCCCTCATTCTTGAAAATCCCTAGTCTTGGCTCTCAGGACACTGTGGTCTCCTCCCTCTCTATTCCCTTTTGGTCTCCTCTTCCCCTGCCCACCTCCTAGAATACTCATATTCCTGGGGGGTTCCTTCCTCAACATGGCTGCTGTCAACCACTCTCATAGTTTTGACTATCATGTGTAGACTCCACTCATCTGAGCTTTAGCCCATGGCATGTCCCTCAAACAACTCCATTACCCCACAAGCCCCAAATGGAAGTCATCAACTCCTTTTCCCTTATTATGGTCTTCCCCCTTATTCAGCCAGCCACCTACTCAGAAACCTACTCACTCATCCTCCTTCCTCTTTCTAGCCACCTCCACCTCACACTTTCCATGGTTCTATTCCTTGTATCTTCACCTGGTTCAGCTTACCCATCATCTTCTCCAAGACAGCTTCCTCGATGACCTAGGTGGAGGATAGCTCATCTAGTGGTCCAACTGATCCCCTTTACCTCTCACCAGATTATACTAAAGCATCCATCTGTGACTGTCCTCTAAGCCTCCTCCCAACCTTCACAGCCCCTGGACTCTGAGTCCCTCAAGGGCCTGGGCAATTTGCTGGGCTGTACCCTTTAGGCCTAGCACTGTGTCGGGCACGTAGTATATGTTCAATTAATGTTTACTGAATAAAACAATCCTCACCAGCTGTAGTGAAGCTAAATAAGAACATTCTGCGTGTGATGAAAGTAATTTGTCAACCTTTAAGAGCCAGTATAGATAACTGAATGTAATCCCTCAGCACTGACAGAGACAAAAAGGAGGTTCACATATCTAAACTATGAAACAGATGATACGGCAGATTCTGAATCTACATTAGAGTATTTATTTCCAGAAATATGCACATGCATTTTTTTAACCAGTGATCACATTATGAGTCTTAAATAGGAGTGGATGCTCTTTTCCAGTATAGTCAACTGCATAGAAACTGTCTGATCAAATTAAAATCTATGACCTTAAAATTCTTTGGTCTATTTCTTCTTTTGAACCTTTTATCTCCAACATGCACATTTCTCATTAAAAGAAAAAAAAAAAAGGTACGCGTGTGGCTGGGGATAAGTCTTCAAGCCTCCAGACAGGAATCATTTTTGTTCACATCTTTTTCTCCCTGTTTTGATATTTTGTTACAAGTAAAATATCAACTAAAACCTTAAAGGAAAAGTTACTCAACAACTATGTTGAATTATACTAATTAACATTTTTAAAATGTTATATATGCAAGAATATAATAAGAAATTTTAAAATAGTATATGTTGTATACTTACAAAAATAAAAGCATCCTTTGTAATTAGTTTGATAGATAAAGTGTACATTTGTATATCTGGGTTTTGGATACTGATCAAAAACTGTAGGCTAGCCTTACAAAGAAAATGCCAGAAACATTCCATGATGACAGTGGTTCAGTCACTATTTAAAACATGAAAGCCAAGAAAGAAAAATAGAAAATCTTATTTCATGTAATTTTATTTGCTTCATAAAGCACAAGTGGTATATACAGCTTTATCTTCTCTTTGTTGTAAAAATCAGAGGTAGTGACCTCTTTTATTATAAATAGTCCTGAGAAAATCCATAATATTGTGGAAGGAGAAAGGCAAGAACAGAATTTAGAAATCCAAGCACTATAAATCAACCTTTGAGAATGGAAATCGCCTGGATGTGACATTTATTCACTTGCCTGTCCAACTTGTCTCCGGTTGTTTTTCAAAGCTCCGAATCTCATCGAGGCATGCCACCGTAATTAAAATGTAATCTCTGGTTTGAAATTTAACATCGTGGAAGTAGCACAGGGCAACTGTGGGCTCCAAGCCATGTCTCCTGCTATGGGGATTGTCAAAATATTTTTTAGTCTTTTTTTTTTGTGGGAGGCAGCATTGTTTCTGTTGATCTCTATGAATTAACTATTTCTGTGCAGAAGGAGACACACAGTTACACAAGATCTTTGTTGCAGGAAAAAACCATCATGAAGAGAGAAAAGTAGGTAAAATTGAAATGACTGTGAGGACTGGCTACAAGAGGGTACCTCCATTTAGAGACCAGATAAGCAGCAGAGGTCATTCTGTCATTTGAGAGATTAAAAAACTGGATCAAAATCTCTTCTTGTGGGGACAGAGAAGGCCAGCATCTGTCCCAAATTCTCCAGGGATTCTTGAGAGGCCACAGCAAATCCTAGTCCCTCTGCTCCAGTTTCCAGATCCTGTATCAACAATCGGCTCTCTTTCTTGTCCTGCCGGCTATCACTATTGTTTGTTTGCGAGAGAGCCAGTGAGCACAGCGGGAGGGGCAGAGGGAGAGGGAGAGAAAGAATCCCTTAAGCAGACCCTCTGCTGAGTATGGAGCCCCATGCAGGGCTCGATCCCAGGACCCTGAGATCATGACCTGAGCCAAAGGCAGACAACTGAGCCACCCCTGCACCCCCGCCTCCTATCACTCTTATTACTCATCATTTCCCAGTTCACTGTGTGCAGACAGACTACATGGCCCCTTTTCTTTGATTTCCCCAAATGGCACTCACGTGACCTCTTCTAGGTTATTGGCTAGAATAGCTATCTGGGGTCATCAGCAAGCGGAGGCCATGGCGAGAGGGGAGTGAGATATTTTACTGCAACATAATACACCACCGTAGCTAACTAAAAACTAATATCTGACCTCCTGTTCTTAGAAAACCTTGGCCATTCCCCCAATTCTGCCTATGAGAATAGGAATTTCACTCTGGCCTCTGCTTCCCATACTCAATGTTAGACCTGACTTTCTCCAAACTCTTCGTGGTTCTTTTCTTGTCTTGCCTTTTTAAAAAATTTCTTTTTGTTGTTGTTGTTGTTGTTCTTGTGTACCTTTTCTTCCAGTGTTATTGAGATATGATTGACATTTAGCACTGTGTGAATGTAAGGTGTTGATTTGAGACACCTATGTATCGCAAAATGATTACCACCATCGCTAAGCATGGCACCCCATTAGCTAACACCTCCATCTCATAAGATAATTACCATTTCTTTCTGGGAGTGAGAACATTTAAGTTCTACTCTGTTAGAAACTTTCAAGTGTATAATATGGTATTATTAACTATAATCACCATTTTGTACCTTAGATCCACAAAGCTTATTTTCCTTATAATTGGAAGTTAAGGGGCACATGGATGGCTCAGTTGGTTAAGCAGCCGACTCTTGATTTCAGCTCAGGTCATGATCTCGGGGTCGTGAGACTGAGTCCTGCAAGGGGCTCCGTGCTAGGTGTGGAGCCTGCTTAAAATTCTCGCTCCCCACTCCCTCTACCCAACCTCTGCTCTCTCCCTCTCTCTCCCCTTAAAAAAAATAGATATATTTAAGAAACAACTGGAAGTTTATATTCCTTGACCAACATCTCCCCATTTCCTACACCTCCAGCCCCTGGTAGCCACCATTCTATTCTGTTTCTACGATTTCAGCTTTTTTATCTTCTATAGATAAGTGAGATCATGGACTATTTGTCTTTCTCTGTCTGACTTATTTCACTTAGCATCATGCGCTTAAGGTCCATCCATGTTGTCTCAAACAGCAGAATTTCCTTCTTTTTCATGGCTGCATAGTATTCCATTGTGTATATAACACCACTTCTTCATTCATTTACCCATCAATGGAGACCTAGGCTGCCTCCATGCCTTGGCTATTGTGAATAATACTGCAATGAACATGGAAGGGCAGACATCTCTTTGACTTGTGGTTTTTATTTCCTTTGTATATACACCCAGAAGTGGAATAGCAGGATCCTATGGTAATTCTAGTTTTTATTTGGTGGTGAACTTCCATACTGTCTTCCACAGTGGCTGCACCAATGTACATTCCCACCAACACTGCACAAGGGTTCCCTTTTCTCCACATCCTCGCTGACACTTGCTATCTCTTGTTTATTTGAAGATAACTATTCTATTGGGTGTAGAGGTGACACCGTGGTTTTATAGCCCCGATTATGAACAGTGTTGAGTACTTTCTCATGTACCTGTCGGCCATCTGTATGACTTCTTTGGAAAAATGTCTTTTCAGTTCCTCTGCCCATTTTTCAATCCAATTGGTTTTTTGCTGTTGAGTTGTATGAGTTCATTATATATTCTAGATATTCACCCCTTATCAGATATGTGATTTGCAAGTACCTTCTCCTACTCCATAGGTTTTCATTTTTTGTTGTGCAGGAGCTTTTGACTTTAATGTGGTCCCAATGGCTTATTTTTGCTTTTGTTGCTCCCAAATCTTGTTTGTGTCTTATGCTAAGCAGATTAGACATCTCTGAGTCACTTGCAGCCCATCCCGGCTATGTTCTCTTTTCATAATGAAAATGGCTCATCCAAGCTAAACAAAGAAGATGCTATCACCCAGGAACCGTTCTGCCACAGTTATGATCAGCCCCTCCTTTCTCCCTGCTGCATCCAACTGTGCAATCACCCAAAAAATGAACCTGTACTACCACGGGAAAGAGCTACGATACAGCTATAGTCACCACTATACCTGTGTGTTTATTTCTATTATATATATGGAGAGAGAGAGCACAGAGTTTTAAAAAAATGGCAGAAATAAATATAGAAATTAATTCCATATAGAAACATTTGCTTATATAATAAAAGAATTATATCTACAAGAATAGACACCAATTTGTTGGGTTCTCTCTAGGAGGTGGGATTCAGAGGGAACTTTAAATTTAACACGTGTGTACTAATTTTTTTTACATTCAACATTAATGCCGCTATAATCAGAAAAACTATTTACTTTGGGAGACAAAAGACTGGGGCGCCCGGGTGGTTCAGTGGGTTAAGCCTCTGCCTTTGGCTCAGGTCATGATCTCGGGGTCCTGGGATCCAGCCCCGCATCGGGCTCTCTGCTGAGTGGGGAGCCTGCCTCCTCCTCTCTCTCTATCTCTCTCTCTCTGCCTGTCTCTCTGTTTACTTGTGACCTCTCTCTCTCTCTCTGTCAAATAAATAAGTAAAATCTTAAAAAAAAAAAGGAAGACAAAAGACTGATGCCAAAAAAAATGGGCTCAACTTCCCGCTAAAAGGATTTAACTTACACACAAGAGTTTCTCAATAATAGACTGCTCAATATTCATGAAATCTCTCCCACAGTAGCCCCCAGTAAATGCCAAAAAAAATTTGAGTTCATAAAAGCAAGGAAGAGACCTGTACGGATTTCAAAGAGCTCAGAGCCAATGAATGTCATGTTGTGAACAAAGACCAAGAGGGAAGAATCTCAGGAGGGATGGGGAGAGATGGATGGTATCCAAGAACAAAATCCCAACTGAACAAGAGAAATCTGTCCTGATGAGGAAGGAAAGGCAAAACAGGACAATAAATGCATATGGCTGCATGTGGGCCTTCCAGATGAGATTGGGTTAAAAAAAAAAATCAAAAACAGAAAGGAGAAGTACATCTCCAAAAATGACCACAAAAGGGTAACATTCACCCATTCATTCATGAAGCACCTTCTTTGTGCCAGGCACTTCCTGGGTGCCCAGGTCCAGTCATGAACAAGAAGGTCAAGGGCCCTGTCCTCTTGGAATTTAAGCAGGTGTGACGATGGTAAACAAGGAAGCATAGCAACAAACAAGATAATTTCAGATACTAGTATTATGAAGGCATTAAAACCAGACGAAGTGATAATAATTGGTGTGAAGGTTCTTTTAACAGGATGGCCAGAGGATAAGGTTTAAAGCAACTCCAAAGCGGTCTAAGGAAGGAGCAGTCTTCCAGGCAGAGATAACAAATGCACAGTCCCCGTGTGAAGAACGAGGCTGTATGTTTTAAGAATATAAACACCAGGGTGGCTGGGGTCCAGACAGCCCTGGAAGGGTGTGAAGAACAAGGTCCACATGGTAGACCCCAGAAAGGACCAGGGGTTTTAATTCCTATGCAGGGGAAAGTTACATGAGAGGTTTTAGGCAGGGGAGTGTCATGAATATATAGGTTTTCTAAAAATGCCTCCAGGTTCTCTCTGGACAATTGGCTGGTGGAGAGGAGTAGCGAGGATGGCAACAGGGAGAACAATTAGGAAGTATTACAGCAGTCCAGATGAGAGATGACACAGCCTCGGGCTCAGGGTTTGCAACAGAATCAGAGAAGTGCCAGATCTGGACCGGGCGCTGAATAATCTGGATGAGAATGTGAAGAAAAGAGAGAAATCAAAGACAATGCCAAGATTTCAGCGGAGCAACCCTCATCGCCACTTCAGAGCTGCCCAAGACTGGAGAAGGTTCGTGGGGAGTGAATTCGAGGGGTCTTTTTTAACCAGGTTGAGTTTCAGATGCCCTAGTAACAGCTAAGTAGACAAGTCCAGTTGGATCCTGGAGAGACAAGTCTGGAACTCACTGGTGAGTTCGAAAGAATGGATTCATTTTGGGGTGTCGCCATCAAACAGGTGGTATTTATTTATTTTATTTTTATTTTTAAAGATTTATTTATTTATTTATTTATTTGACAGATCACAAGGAGGCAGAGAGGCGATCTTTTTTTTTTTTAAGATTTTATTTATTTATTTGCAGAGAGACAAATTACAAGTAGGCAGAGAGGCGGACAGAGAGAGAGAAGGGGGGAAGCAGGCTCCCCGCTGAGCAGAGAGCCCCATGTGGGGCTCGATCCCAGGACCCTGAGATCATGACCTGAGCCGAAGGCAGAGGCTTAACCTACTGAGCCACCCAGGCGCCCCTAAACAGGTGGTATTTAATACTATGAGACCGGGTGAGCTCATCTGGAGAGAATGTTGAGAAGGGAAATGTAGAAGACTGGGTCTCAGGGGACATGAAATTCAGAATTGAGAAGAGGGAGAACAAACAAAGGGGTCTGTTTGGAAACCACTACTGAAGTAAAAGAGGAAATAGGAGGGTAGGGCTCTTCAAAAGCCAAGAGGGGAGAGTGTTTCAAGACAGAAGAAACACTGTCCTGCCAACTGTGCCAAAAGCTACTGAGAAATTGGATGACAGAAGCAGAGAAGGGATCACCAGATCTCACAAGTTGGAAGTGGTGATCAAGACAGAAGGCCACTTGGTAAGTCTAGGAGAAAATGGGTGCATAAACGTGAAGATAATCATCAGGACGACTCTTAAAACGTAGAGCAAAAAATTGGGCCAGTGACTGGAGGGAGCTCAGAATGGGATATGGGCTCAGTGGAGGGTTTGTTTAAGATGGGAGATGCCAGGATAAATATTTTTAGAAGACCAAGCAGAACTAGATTACCAACTTTACTTCTGTGTTCTTTTTCATATCATTCCTTAGGAACCAGGTAGGTCAGCGTCAATAGGACGGCAAATCAGAATATGACTGACTTTTTCTTTCATGAGAGACCAACAAAGTGTTCAATTAAACCATTAATTTATCTAGAGGGGAAAGAGTTTGAAGATATCAACTTGGTTCCATGAGAAAAAGCTATTTCACATCATACTGATGGATCAAGATACTCTCTATCTTTCTATTTATTTGTGTAACCACTACCCAATGTGGGGCTTGAACTCACGACCCTGAGATCAACAGATCAACCAACTGAGTCAGCCAGGTGCGGGGGGTCAACACACTTCTTGAGCTTTCACACTCACTATTGCAATAGCCTCCTAGCTGGTCTGCCTCATCTGCCTCTCATTTCTCTACTTCGTCCTCCACTCCAAAATCTAAATACAAGCCCGGTTATTTCACTTGCCCTGATCAATGCCTCTAAGTAACAACCTTCTTAAGAATATCCAACCCCCAGGGCGATTGGGTGGCTCCATGGGTTAAAGCCTCTGCCTTGGGCTCAGGTCATGATCCCAGAGTCCTGGGATCGAGCCCTGCATCGGGCTTTCTGCTCAGCAGAGAGCCTGCTTTCCACCCCCAACCCGCTCCACCTGCCTCTCTGCCAACTTGTGATCTGTCTCTGTCAAATAAATAAATAAAATGTTAAAAAAAAAAAAAAAAAGAATTCTCAACCCTCTTGGTATGGCTTACAAAGCCCTATAAAACCTGTCCTCAGCCTTCCTCCCTGTCTCATCTCAGACCATGCAATTTGCAAAACTCTAACACAGCAGCCCCAGCCACCGTGGGCACCTCCGCGTTCCCTTGTCCTGCAATGGCTTGGCATTCTTCTACCTAGAATGCCCATTCAATCTCCACCCAACTCACTGGCCTAGAAAATGCCTAGTGGGTCTTTACTTTTTTTTTTTTAAGATTTTATTTATTTATTGGACAGACAGAGATCACAAGCAGGCAGAGAGGCAGGCAGAGAGAGAGAGAAGGGAGGCAGGCTCCCTGATGAGCAGAGAGCCCGATGCGGGGCTCAATCCCAGGATCCTGGGATCAAGACCTGAGCTGAAGGCAGAGGCTTTAACCCACTGAGCCACTAAGGCGCCCCCTTAGTGGGTCTTTAATACCCATTCAAACATCCCACGTCAAATAGATTTACTCAGGGTCCTTCCGGAAGATAGAGCTATGACGCACAGCTAGACATTCCAGGGAACAACTTCGCTTCAACGTGAAATAGATTTGGGAGCGGGTCAATTGTCTGAAACCACAGGGGAAGCTTGTCAGGTGATACACTCCTTGTAAGTGGGAAGTGAAGAAACAGGAGGAAGATGACTTGTCGGGTGAAATCTCCTTGGGACACAATCCATCCACATCCATTGTTCAAGACAGTTCCCTATCAGTGCTAGGAAGGGCCAAAAATCTGTCTCTGCAAGTTTCTACCGTTCCTACTTTGCCCTCCAGAGCAACTCGCCGTGTGTCTATTTCTTTTTGTACGAACAGGGCAGCTTTTCCAACAACTGCAGGCATTGCACTGGGCCTCCTCCCATTCTCCCCAATTTTCTCTTCTATAACTTACAGGTGTTGCTAACTCCTGGCAGTAGTACAGCATTCAGAACATGAAAACATCATCATACCTCTTGAGGGGGCAAATCTTATCTCACTTGATTTTGTACCAGAACACCCAGCCAAGTACACGACATACTGGTAACCTTCCAAGGCATGCACTGATGTTGAATCTGCAACATTTAAAATACCTACCTCACTCGAGCGCAAGAAACCATGGCTTCTGACACACTGCCCAGAACCAAGGCAGCTAGGAAAGTGTTTCTGCAGGACCAGCTGTCGTGAAGTCAGATGTGAGCGCTCAGCCAGACACAGAGTCCAACATCGGGGATCACACCACTCAAGGCCACCTCTTCTCCTGGTCCTACATCAGCTCCTCCCCCAAGCCCTACCTGCCATCCAGCTCTGTCTGAGGTTCTCAGGGCCAGGCCTCTCTGCACTTGGCCTGCTCTGGTTGTTGGTTCAGGCTCACAGGCCACCCCTAGTGGGGCACATGCCTAAGCATCCAAAGGGTGGAAATGTACTTACAGAAAAAAGAAGAAGAAGAAGAAGAAGAGAGAGAGAGAGAGGGGGGGGCACACCTTGGTGGCTCAGTTGGTTAAGCATCTGACTTCAGCTCTAGTCATGAGCTCAGGGTCCTGGGATCCAGCTCCCAGGTCAGCGGGGAGTCTGCTTATCCTCCTCCCTCTGCCTCTGCCCCTGCCCCTGCTTGGGCTCTCTCTGTCTCTCCCTCAAATAAATAAACAAAAAATCTTTTTTTTTTTTAAACAAAAAATCTTTTTTTTTTTAAACAAAAAACCTTTAAAAAAAAAAAAGAGAGAGAGAGAGAAAGTAGAAAGAAGAGATTTGTCTCTTTCAGTATATCCCAAACTAGTGGCTCATAGGGTTCTTGTCCATCTCAGTACAAATCTAGAGTTAAAAATAGGATGTAGCTTTTTGTTTGTTTGTTGTAAGGTTTCATTCATTTATTTGACAGAGAGATAGGAGAGCACAAGTAAGCAGAGCAGCAGGCACAGGGAGAGGAGAGGGAGAAGCAGGCTCTCCGCTGAGCAGGGAGCCCGACGTGGGGCTCAATCCCAGGACCCTGAGATCATGACCTGAGCTGCAGGCAGGCGCTTAGTCAGCTGAGCCACCCAGGCACCCTAGGTTGTAGTTTTGAATGTGATCTTTTCAGAAGAACTTTGAGCGAAATTCTATCATTAACAAATAGAAGGCAGCAAAGAAAAGTGGGAAGCCTGGAGTCACTTTGGGATGAATGTTCAGATTATTTCTGGAAATACTTCCTGGATAGCTAGTCTAGCCCAGTGCTGACTAGTGGAGAAGGTACAAGCTACATGTGTAATTTTAAATTTTCTAGGAGGCTTATCAAAGAAAGTAAAATAAGCAGGTGAAATTAATTCTAGTGTTATATTTTATTTAACTCAATATATCCAAAATATTTTCATTTCAACATGTAACCAATATAGAAAGTTATTGAAATATTTTAAGTTCTTTTTTTTCTTCAAATGAAGTTTTTGCAATTTACTGTGTTTTGACACTTATAGCACATTTCAACTCAGACTAGCCACATCACAAGGGCTCATCTCTCATCGGGCTACTGATTATTGCACTGGATGGTAAAGGTCTAGGCTATAAATAAATCCTTTTAAGATACAAGTCAACTTTGGGCTCAAGATACTTGTAAACTCTATTCTTAGGAACAGACTTATATTAAAAAATAATTACATTGGGTGAAAAATGCAAAGCTCTACAAAGTGGTATGTACTGAAAAACAAGGACTTTTAAAAAATTAAGGGTCTCTCACAAAGTGGGTGCTTCCTGAAGCCCTCAGACTCATTTTTCAAAGTCAGAAATAAATTGTGCAATCAATCCCGTGTCCCTAACCCAAACCCTCCAACAAATACTTCGGAGTTCATGCAGTCCGGGATGTTCTTTTTATAGATGAGAAAGAATCCCTGCCAACCTTTGCACCCAGCAACTGACTTCTGTCTAGCGGGACAGACGGTCAAGTGTTGATTAGCTGACACGGATACGCTGTTCCCGGCAACCGTGCACTGAGTCATTGCTGCCGAGTGGGACCCCGAATGAAACCTTACATAATAAACCAGGAGGGATCAAAGAGGAGCAGCAGAAATGGAACACAGATCAAAAGTCCTCCACAATGTATACAACAAAACCTTTTCAGAACCATCCCCTGAAGAACAAAAAGAGACTAACGTCTGAAGTTTGGAAATTATGAAAGCCAAATGCAGAAGGGCAACCAATAAGAACATCTGAAAAGTAATCCTATATTCCTCAGAATCATCACCCTCAGGAACAAAACGCTCCAGCTCAGTGTTGTAATTTCCATCTTCGCTCTAGCAAAGAAATAAAGTAATGAGCCGGCAAATGCACCAGCCAAGCTAGAGACGTGATGGGAGCCAGACTCTACTGAAAATCCTGAAATAAGCAGTACATAGTTGGGACTAAACGTAAAACCCCATGCAGATGGGGGGTTAGGAAGACAAATCAGTAATGGGTAAAATGCAACCCAAACAAAGCTGCAATCAAAAATCAAATTCCATGGGTGTCTGGGTGACTCAGTGGGTTAAGCCTCTGCCTTCTGCTCAGGTCATGATCTCAGGGTCCTGGGATCAAGCCCCCGTATCAGGCTCTCTGCTTGGCAGGGAGCCTGCTTCCCCCCAACCCCCCCTTCCCTACTTGTGATCTCCCTCTCTCTCTCTCTCTGTCAAATAAATAAAAAAAATCTTAAAAAAAAAGTTTAAAAAAAATCAAATTCCAAAAAATTTAAATTAAATCATCAAACTCAGCTAAAGCAAACTCTGGCTTTTTAGATAGAGATTTGAAGTCTTAGTTCTGCTAATCGAGAGAAAACAAAATAAGACCACCTCTTCATTGGATATGTAAAGTAACCTAATCCAGAAAGCCTGGGTGAGGGAGCTCGAAAATCCAGGGGTTACTGAGAAAGCCCACGTCCTCAGAGAATACACTCGTTCTTCACTGGAAATCTTAAAGGGAAATACTTATTGCTCTGAACTTAAATCTACAAATAGTTAAGTACTCTTAAATCTCGTGGTAGGGGAGCCCCCAGGGTTCAGTTTCAGGTATGTGTCACGTTCAAGAAATGCAGTTTAGATGCCAAAAATCATGGAAAGGAAACCCATTCCCTCAAAGGACATTGACGGCCTCTCAAATACATCTTCCTCAGCAGCATTTAATAAAGTCCTCATCTATACGCAGACATCTTTCTAGAAGTCTACTTCCACTACAAGTTCATGCAGTTACTCTATCCCTGACCCCAAGCTCCTTTCCCACACTTTCCCCCTCCTTCTCCTCATCCCCGGGGAAGGGTTTAGCACTTTATTATGGAGATCAACTTAGCCTCTCTCCCAGTAAGAAATGACACTTCCTCTTTGGAAGAGTGAAGAATGAGGCTAGCAAGATGGACATTAAGGAGAGCATGTGATGTAATGAGCACTAGGTATTAGATAAGACTGGTGAATCACTGAGCTCTACCTCCGAAACCAATGATACATGATATGTTAATTAATTGGATTTAAATTTTTAAAAGGCTAAAAAAAAAACAAAAAAAGATGCATTATGTGTACTTACAAGATTTGCTAGTCTGCTAGCAGACTTACATATGACAGTTTTTACTTTCTTGTCTCTCAGTTTTTTCTACGAATAGAAGTTATTACTTTGGGGAAAAATTATCATCAATATGGATGGGTGAAATTATACCAGGAACAGTAATGACAAGTATTGGGCGCCTGGGTAGCTCAGTGGGTTAATGCCTCTGCCTTCAGCTCAGGTCTTGGGATGGAGCCCCACACCGGGCTCTCTGCTCAGCGGGGAGGCTGCTTCCCTTCCTCTCTCTCTGCCTGCCTCTCTGCCTACTTGTGATCTCTGTCTGTCAAATAAATAAATAAAATCTTTTAAAAAATAATGACAAATGTAACTATCTTTTTAAGAAAGGAGTTTAAAAATTTTACTGTGAATTATTATATTCATCTAAGTATTCTATTAATGCTTTTTCTCGGTTAAAATGTTGAATTTGTCTTAGAGTCTTAACAAAGGATAGTAAAAAGTCATTCTCTTCTATACAGAGTGTCCATTATCAGAGGTTTTATATCTTTTCAGCATAACTGGTTGTTTTTATGTTGACTTTATCATGTCCTCAGCTGTTAAAGGAAAATTTTTCTTGTGAATGTGCTATTGCCTTAAACTCATGTTGTCCTCTAGGTTTATCTCAAAATCTTTTCTGGTCCCTTTGGTTACATAGGTAACAGAATCGTGTTTTTCTCTCAGTCATGGTCAGTATTAATCCAGTTACAAATCTTCAAACACTCCTGATTTTTGACTTTCAAGCTTAGAAAATACAAACTTTTAAAATTTAAGACATTTTTAAATAAAACATTTAAATTTAGAAAATATAACATAGAAATTTCACAATATTTAAAAAAAAAAAAAGATTCTAGCAAATACCAGATTCTCTGATGGAGAAGAGGAAAACCCATGAGCACTCTTACATTAATGACATCTGTCCCATCACAATTATGAAACACCCATGCTGTGCCCAGGCTGGACACAGCATCCGGAAGATCAGAATCTGAAGAGAGTCAAAAACAGTGTTTGAAAAGTGGAGACAGGATGCCTGGGTGGCTCAGTGGGCTAAAGCCTCTGCCTTCGGCTCAGGTCATGATCCCAGGGTCCTGAGATGGAGCCACACATCTCTGCTCAGCAGGGAGCCTGCTTCCTCCTCTCTCTCTCTGCCTGCTTCTCTGCCTACTTGTAATCTCTGTCTATCAAATAAATAAATAAAATCTTAAAAAAAAAAAAAGAAAAGAAAAGTGAAGACATATTCCAAGGAGAAACAAAAGATCGCTTAAAAAACAACGGGCACTTAGTAAAACTGCTCTCATGTACCCAGTCTGACTTACCCTGGGGTCCTGCACTGTCCCCTCCCTTCACCTGCTCACCAACCTACACTTCTCCGTTTATTGCCATCTCAATAATGCCGACACTCCCCTTTCAAAATCCATTCTTTCTTCCTATTGACACAAAACAGCAACAGACAATGTCATAAGCCCCAGAACTTACACCGCCTACAACTCAGTGATGGAAACTCCCTTTCAAGGGAGCAGAGTTTTTTCTTCTGTAAATAAAGAAAAGGATAGAAACAGAAATATTCTTATGAATGATCTCATGTAAAACTCAAGTGAGTGAAATATCTGACGTTCTTCTGAGTACAGATTTTCATAGAAGAGACAAAGTTGAAGAATTGGAGGAAGAAAGACCTAGACTCGTTTTCAAGGGCTGAGTCTGGGCAGAACTCCTGGTTTCTTTGTGATGTGATGGGGGGAAGGTCTAGTCAGGGTCACTCACGCAACCAGCTGTTTTCCAGAATGGATGTCTTCACTTCCTACCATGGACCCAAACTCAAAACTACACTTCAACCCAGAACCTCATCCCACTGAGTTCGGATGTGTCCTGAGGGATGTTCTTGGATATTATGAGAAAAATGTAATCTTTGACCCAATAAATTTGGGGATTTCATGGATGAGGGTACAACTCAAGAGTGAAATAGAAGACAGCTTCTCTAAAACTGTGGTTCTCAGAGTGTGAACTATGTAGCTCTGTGAACCAGTATCTTCCACATAGCCTATGCATGATGTTACACAGTCATAAGTGCTTAAAAGATTCATTAAAATGCACGATAAACCAATAGGTTTTCATATAACAAAGTGCAAGAGTGCCTTGATACAGTTTCAGATTTCATATTGCAACAAGCCTTTAAGCAACTCCCACTTGTCATGTTTTGGTATAGTATAAAGAAAAATACCCACGATTTTCTAAAAAGGCTATACAGTGTTTCTCCATTTTCCTACCACATATCTGCGTGAGGACAAGTTTTCTTCATACGCTCAACCGAAACAACATATCACAACAGAATGAATGGAGAGGCAGTGGAGAAGCTGGCTGTTGTCTATTAATCCAGATAATAAGAGATGTGAAACAATCAAACAAACAAACCAAGAAGTAAAACTATGTCACTATTATCATTAAATATTTTTGGAAAAATATATAGCTATTTTTCACAAAAATATTCCTTTTTTTAAGATTTTATTTATTTATTTGACAGAGAGAGAGAGATCATAAGTAGGTAGAGAGGCACCAGAGAAAGAGGGGGAAGCAGGCTCCCCGCTGAGCAGAGAGCCCAATGTGGGGCTCAATCCCAGAACCCCGAGATCATGACCTGAGCTGAAGGCAGAGGCTTAACCCACTGGGCCACCCAGGTGTCCCCAGGAAAATACTGTTGATGCTAACACATAAAGGGCATATTCCTTTTTTTTTTTTTAACAAATTAAGAAATTAGTTCCTTCACAATTTGTTTTACTTTCTGATGCAGTGATTATTAATAAATATAACCCACATGCATGCTCTTCACGATCCTCTATAATTTTTAAGACTGAAAAGGGGCCCTAGCGTCCAAAAAGGTGGAGACTGCTTTTCGACTGTGGAAGCTTTTCTCTGTGGAACACCTTGAGTGTATTCCATGCAACATACGATGGGAAACACAGTCTCATCTTCCGCTCTAAAAATTATTCCTTTATATGCCTCTTCTCCTTAGACTTTCTTCAGCAAGTCAATTTACATGCTATTGGAGGGTTTCCTCTCAAGTAGTGGTTCCGTGTTCGTAAGCCTGGCAATAAATGCATACCTCTCCTCTGGCAAGCACGGCTGAAAGCGACCTCATTTATTCAGGAGAGGCCTTAATCTAGAGAATGATTCAACTGAGCGAATGTTTCAAATAATCCCAAGAAATGATGACAGAGGATAGTGTGCTCCGTCAGCGGATGATCCTCTCCCATGAGATGCAGTGCCAGGGACGTCCCGAGAACATCAAAGCTGTCACGCCTGATGGAGAATCGGGCCCAGTTTGGTGTACCATTCAGTCTCCAACCAACCCAAACTTCTGATTGAGGTAACTGTGCTACAAATTACTCCCTAACACGAGGAGCAGGCTGGCAGCAATGTATTACTCCGAGCCCTGGCCATCTGTGTTTGGAAAAACTGTATGCCAGCCAAAAATAACTCAAGACCTAATTCCTACTTCTCCCATGGCTTTTCAGAACGCAGAGTAAGGCCAGTTGTCTACTTTCAGCAAGACAGGGAGCTCCAGTTACAGAATTTAGTTATAAATCTCTTCTTCCCGTCAGGTGTCTGAATGACCGGCCAGGAGCCTGTTCTCAGATGGCTGTAAAAAATTCTGGGAAAGAGTCAAAAGTGGAAAGTGCTGGACAAGTATTTCATGCAAAGACTCTCCCCAAGGGAATTCAGTCCTTATATAGATCGGGTGGGCCTAGAGTACAGGCTGTTCCGTCCTTTCATTTACATTCTGGAATTTGCCCAAATAATAAGAACCATTAAGTTTATTTATGCACTTTTTAAAGTATCTAGTTTCTAAAAAAAAATGTTGCTGAAGGATGACCAGGATCTTGGGAGTTGAAGACACTCATCCTAGCCTCCTTTTTCCTGTTACCTTAGAGATGAAGTGAAATTAGCATATAACCTGCTTTCAGTAAAACTCTCTTTAATGGGAATTTTTTATGGCCATTAACTGCTTACTAAGGTGGTGTTCTAGCTCATTTTGTCCCGCTGGCAACATTGAGATAGACACGATAGTTATCCCCATTTTACGGATGAAACACTAGGGCTCAGAGCTGCCTGCGGTGACCCAGTTTGTAAGTGGCAGACTGGACTGGAATTTGGGCCCTCAGAACCTCTGTACTGGCGTGCTGTCCCATCTATTGGAGGTGCATGGATGACAACATTAAATGATCTATGACTAAGGAGATACCGAATTCTGTGGGTAAAATAGTGGTAAGCTTCAAATTAGCCTTTATTGAAGAAAACTCTCCGTACAGCCAGTGTGTTTGGCTCCGTTCTCTGTCTTCCAGTCGTGACCTGGACATGGACCATGTGATATTGACCTGTCGTTGCTTCTGCCTTCCTTCTAGCCTGTACTGATACCCTCTTGCTTGACACCTGGAGCAGCACTCACTGAATGAAGGAATCAAAGAGCCACTTTTGCTTAAAAGTGAATCTCTAAGCGTCTACTAGGTCCCCAAGAACATGAATTTCCCAATGAAGTCCTTGCACCCCGGAGGGTATGCACAACAAACAAACAAACAAAAAACCAGAACCAAAACAAAACAAAACAGTGGGGTACAGGCTGAAAAACATTAGCCTTTCTATTTCTATTTACTGACATTTACCACATGATTGACACTGGCTGCCTCACGCCATGTGCCTGGCAGACAGCCACAGAGGGATGCGAGGCCTGGCAGGGGCACTCCTCAGCTCATGGGGTTGGTCAGCAGAGGAGCCTCTATCAAAGTGCAGTTTATATGGGCCCAACGGAGATTGTAGCCGTGCGGATTATGTTTTCAATTTTATCTAAACTGAGCCTCACAAAATGGACAAGCAACTTCCAACGAGTTCTGCACCGAACCGCAAAACAGGGTAACAACAACGCAAGCACCAATACCCAGGAAAGTCATAGAGCCAATATGATACCTTTTCCGTTTCCCATATGATACGTTTCTCAGCCACATCAGGAGCTATAACGATAACGAGTTAATCAGATCCGACATAAAGTTGGCATCCACACACACAAAACCTTCATGTGTCAAAACCTGGATTCAAACCCATTGTTCTTATCAACCGTCTTGGCCCAAGTGACCATGATACCTCAGGAAATTGGCTGATAGTATTCGGACATAGCTTCTAAATACATACATATCTTAGCAGGGTCAAAGATGTGCAGCTCACTGATCTAGGTAGCACTCTGCCACCCCAACCACAATCTGCAAAGAAGCAGTATCAGCGCCTCCCTGGCATCTTGTTAGAAATGCAGTCTTAGGGTCCATCCCAGACCTCCTAGACCCACATCTGTATTTTCACAAGATCTCCAGCTGATTCGTGCGGACCTTTCTGTGGGAAAAGCACTGCTTCAGAACACACACCTTAAATGATCTGAACCCTCACAGTTCAGCTCTTGTTTGTAAGCTGAGGCAAGTTTCTCTGTTGAGTTTTTGAACTCATAAACTTAGAATTCCCAATAGCTGTTATCAAGTGTTCTTCAAAACTACAGAAAGAAAAACGACCTCATAAACCAAAATCCCAGTGAGAGGATCTCTGTATGACTGCAGCGTTATCTTATTCATTCCAGGATCTGCAAAGTCAATGTCCCGACCCCCACGCGAGGAAAGCCATCCTGCTCCACCTCCATCGTTCTCGTCCCCACTTCCACTTACTTTCGTTTGATCGTCAGCTTTGAACACGTAGCAGATACTCTGCTGACTGGCTGCATGGTCCTTAATCAGACAAGCAAAGTAACTTGGATCGTGACTGTTGTGGATCAGTTTGTGAACGTGCTGGGGCTTACCCTCGAAGATGCTGGAACAGATCAGTGGATCCCACTGTTGGCTTCTCCCCGGCTCGGGTTCACACCTCAATCCAGAGGGGGAAACACAAAGCCGGACTTGCCTGGCACCGGGCTCCGTTTTGCAGGACGGGCCACTAAGCCTCCGCACCTCCGCCACGACCCAGGGCAGCATTGGCATGGTGGTCAGAGAATGTACAGGCAAGGAGCCCACCAGCTGCAGGATGAAGTCCACCGAGGCCTCGCTAGGAAAAGGATGCTTCCTCGCTGTGAATGTGACTGGCTCCATCTTGGGAAAGGTCTGGAATCACAGCAAAACGTTGCCACTGTTTTCTATTTGAGAACGAGCAATCTACTTTATGTGCTTCTGGGGCAGAATCCTGGGGGAGAAAAACAAAGACATTAGAATTTAATGAAATCACAGCAATAGCTACTTCCGAAGACTTATTATTCCTGAAGAACTAAAAAGCCTGAAACCCAAACATGGGGAAACAAACGGATCTTAGTTCAAACAAGGTGCTTGGCCTAGAAAGAGCCTTCTTGAAATTGTGCTTCTTTATATGAATGCTGTAACTGTCGCGCTGACTACAGGTTACAAAGTTACAAAAAAACTCCTGTGAAACATTTGTACGCCTCACTGATCCAGCAAAAACAAGCAGGACAGAAAACAATATCGTCCTGCTCAGATCCCTTTAAACCCTGTGGTACTAACACATATTTCAAGGATTTTTTTTTTTTTTAAGTAATCTCTACACCCAGTGTGGGGCTCAAACTCATGACCCCGCAATCAAGAGCTGCATGCTCTGTGGACTGAGCCCGCCAGTCCTCAAGGACTTTTTTTTTCAAGATAAGCAGATTCAGTAGTGGTGGTTCTCCCCCCAGCAAGTAATCTTGAGAGAAAAAAATAGCGGCTATCTATCCATTATCAGAGTCCACTGAACCAGACCAGTTTTCAACAACTGACCTTTTCAATTATGATGCTACTTAAGTTTTAAAAGCCTCTCCCTGACTTAGTCCAGAGGTGATGAACAGGAATTCAAATTTCATTAACATGTAATTGGTGCCAGTTATGTCCCACAGATCGCCATAAATACAGTTTCATGTAACTCATGTATCATCAGCCATTGTGCCCACACTGCCGCTCATCAGTAGAAAATGCTGCTTCCGGTGGCCCCAAACTCTTATCTGCCCACCCCCACCATGGGTGATTTTCTTTTTTTTTTTTTTTTTTTAATATTTTATTTATTTGACAGAGAGAGATCGCAAGTAGGCAGAGAGGCAGGCAGAGACAGGGGGGGAAGCAGGCTCCCTGCAAGCAGAGAGCCCGATGCGGGGCTCGATCCCAGGACCCTGAGATCATGACCTGAGCCGAAGGCAGAGGCTTTAACCCACTGAGCCACCCAGGCGCCCCCATGGGTGATTTTTCAACAACCACCTCGGATATAGCCTAACGCCTTCCTGTTCCACTGGACACAAAAAGCCTTCTGGGCAGAACTGACTTGTCTAGAGGATCTCAAACCTCATCCTTCCTCATGGCTCATCGTTCCCTCCCTGAGCACCTAGCCACTGCATCGGTCTGACTCAACATTGTGTCCCCAGCGCCTGCCAGTGTCTGACTCACAATAGAGGCTCAATAATATTGTAAACTAAGGAATGAAGTCTCTCCCATCTGAGGGAGACCTTTGACCTCAACCCTCCCGAGCCCCAAGTCTTCCTTCCCCCACACAACTTCCTTCCGCACTTCCTGACTCACTACCTAGTGCCCGTGGACAATCTCGATTGTGACCAGATGCACGGCCTAGGCACTGACCTGCTCCCATTAAGGTCCCGCATCTTCGGGCTGTGAAACCCAACGGGGGCTTTTCGGTCCTTAACTGCCTTGTCCTTTCTGCTGAATTTCTCAAGGGTGACCACTCCTTCCTGCCTGAAACCCTTCTGCGTCTCCTCTTACCTCCTTGGTTGCTTCTTTCAGGTTCTTTGATGGCCTTTGGCCCCTGTTTCACTCCATCCCTTGTCCTCATTCCACTTGCTTTCTTTGGAGAGTCTCACCTAATGGCCTGCGTGTCCATAACCACACTCGGGCATTCCTGCTGCTGCTAGCAGCTGACTTGTACACTCCGGGCACACCACAAGTGTGACCTCATTCCACTTTCATCTCCAACTCTAGCCTCGGTTACAGACTACTAGCATTGCCATCATTGGGACCTGGGTCACGGAGGCCTGGAGAGCTTCGGTTGCTCGTCACAGGTGGGCGTGGGAGAGTCGGCTCCTGATTCTCGACCCATCCTCCTGAGGGCTGCACAAGAATGGCATCTGCCACACAGACCCTGATGATTCCCACGTGAATGTCTCCCCTTGAACCTCTTTGCTGAGATCCAGATCAGGGCAGACCATTCGGTATTTCTATCTGGATAGCCTAGAGGCACCTCAGCTTCAATCAGTCATTTTTAAAGATTTATGTATTTATTTTAGAGAGAGACCTTGTGTGTCCCGATGCAAGCACGGGGAGGGGCTCAGGGAGAGAGAGAGAAGCAGACTCCCCACTGGGCCTGCAGCCCATGCAGGGCTCGATCTCACAACCCCCAGATCAAGACCTGAACTGGAATCAAGAGTCGGATGCTTAACCCACTGAACCACCCAATTTAGTTATTTTAAAACTAACTCAGTCTCATCTCCCCAGTTCCCAGAACTTCTCTTGCTGCCCATGAACTCCGTCTCTATAAATAGCATCACTCTTTTACTGGCCAAGGCAAAGGCCAAGGAGTCACTACCACAGACTGAACGGTGAACTCCTAATCCCCAATGTGATAGTGTTTGCAGGTCAGGCCTTTGGGAGGTGCCTGGCTCATGAGACTAAAGCCCTTATGAATGGGATTAGCGCCCTCAAAAGAGACCCGGGGTGCTCCCTCGCCCCCTTCCATCATGTGAGGAAATAAGAGGCAGGATGGCTGTGTATGAACTGGGAATATATTCAATATTCACATTCTAAACATTTTCCGAAATAGAACTGAAGTCTATTCCTTTAACTCTATATTTTTCTATGTGATATAGATGCATAAATGATAAGAGTGTATTTTTATAATAGGATTTGAACACAGTTCAGAGCAACTTTTTAATTTTAAATGTTCAAAAATTCAGAAATAAGCTCACACTTTCAAGCTCCAACAGAGTTTGTGGAAATGTAGTCCCTGTCTCTTCTCCTTTAAGGGACAACCTGTCTTGATAAAAACAGACTTGAAGTCCACATAACCCCATAAATAATGCTCTCTCTCTCCCTTCTTTTTTCTCTCTCTCACCTGGTGAGAGTGGCATTAAATATCTTGCTCAGCTTCCACTTCTGTAACTGAATCTGCTTCAAGTCCTAACCGTTGACAGCTGCTAATCCCAAGACACGCTGAAAGAAGGACTAGAATTATTACAAAGGGGAGACCTGAGATCTACCAATTAGTGTAGATGGGGCAATTATTAATATGGTGGCAATAATATACGGGATTGTTTTCAGTCTTCTTGTAAGGCAATATATACATAGTGCCAAAAAAATTATACTGTTTAGAATTTCAAACATTTAGTAAATAAAGAGTCATCAAATTAGTTCTGCCATGTCATTGACAAAATTATCTAAATGCCTAGAGTTTTCATTTTTGAACCAGCTGTGGCACATTCTCAGTTTCTCTGTAAAAAGTAGACTGGTCCATAACACTGTTGGTAAACTCTCAAATAATGAGTTCTAACCCAGGGGGTGTCTGGCTGGCTGGGTCAGAAGAGCATGTGACCCTTGATCTCAGGGTCATGAGTTTAGGCCCCACGTTGGGTGGAGAGATTACTTAAATAAGTAAAAATTTTAAAAAAAGTAAGTTCTACCCCCAAACATAGCCATAATTATTTACCAATAATTCAGATTCTGCTGATGTAAGATTCATGGTATCTTAGACTAGATGAGTAACTGTCTGTACTACTTTTCAATAAAAAGTTCTGTGAAACAGAAGATCTATTCAAATAATACTAATACACCATTAGATTATTTTTTTTAAAGATTTTATTTATTTGACAGACAGAGATCACAAGTAGGCAGAGAGGCAGACAGAGAGAGAGAGGGAAGCAGACTCCCTGCAAAGCAGAGAGCCCGATGTGGGACTCGATCCCAGGATCCTGAGATCATGACCCGAGCCGAAGGCAGCAGCTTGACCCACTGAGCCACCCAGGTGCCCCACCATTAGATTATTTTTAAAGCCATCTCAGTCCACGTGATCAGCACGCAACCTCTGACCATCCTTCCCAGGTAGAACCACCAACTCTAAGAGAGCTCTTGGATCTTAAACCCTGAGTAAGAAATACTACAATCCAGGGGCACCTGGGTGGCTCAGTGAGTTAAGCCTCTGCCTTCGGCTCGGGTCATGGTCTCAGGGTCCTGGGATCCAGCCCCGCATTGGGCTCTCTGCTCAGCGGGGAGCCGGCTTCCCCCCCCCCCCCCCCCCCCCCCCCCGCACCGTCTGCCTCTCTGCCTGCTTGTGATCTCTCTGTCAAATAAATAAATAAAATCTTTAAGGAAGGAAGGAAGGAAGGAAAGAAAGAAAGAAAGAAAGAAAGAAAGAAAGAAAGAAAGAAAGAAGAGAGACTGTGATCTGTTACTCCCAGCGAACTTCAAACTCTGCTTTTGTTGGTAGATTCATCTATGTACAAGCTCTGTCCCTCACACAGACCATCTGTATGCTACACAATTCCTACCTACCACAGTCCATAAACATGGTAGGCATCGAAAACACAATGATGCTTTTATTAGAACAGTTGCAATCGTCTTGTTAGTGAGTCCTTCTATATCAAACATCCCTGAAGACATGCACTTAGAATTATAAAATCCGTAAGTCAGAAATGTCCTTTTCAGCTCTTTAGAAATTTCCCTTATATTTGAGGGATGTCTGGCTGGCTCAGGGAATTAACGATCTATCTTCGGCTCAGGTCATGATCCCCAGGCTCTGGGATCCAGCCCAGCATCGGGCTCCCTGCTCAACGGGGAGCCTGCTTCTCCCTCTCCTTCTGCTGCTCCCCTAGCTTGTGCTTTCTCTTCGGGTAAATAAATACATTAAAAAAATTTTTTTTCCCTTATATTTGAAATGAGGAAATGTGGTTCTGCAGAAGTTAATGCCTTGTCCAAGTTGGATGACAGAATTAGGACAGTCCGACTCCTGACTGCCATCCAAGTGCAGCAGAGAATCTCAGTTTCCTGATGAAAACACTTTCAAGGGTGAAGCTGAGAAAGCGAGTCACTTAACTTCTCCAAATCTCAAGCTCATTCTTTTTTTTTTTCCATTTCTTTTCAGCGTAACAGAATTCATAGTTTTACACCACACCCAGTGCTCCATGCAATGCGTGCCCTCCACAATACCCACCACCTGGCTCCCCCAACCTCCCACCCCCCGCCCCTTCAAAACCCTCAGGTTGTTTTTCAGAGTCCATAGTCTCTCATGGTTCATCTCCCCCCCAATTTCCCTCAACTCTCTTCTCTTCTCCTCCTTATAAGAGAATGGAACAAGATCATCCCCAAGTTGTCTTCAACCTCTCAAATAGGGAAAATCTAATTTTCATAATGTATAATACCAAATGTCACCGACATTGTGTGGGGATAGAAAGCTGCTCTCATCTTCCTGTCAAGAATACAAATACGGGGGAGGTACCAGAAGAAAGAATGGAGTTTATTGATCAGGAAGTGAGAGAAGAGATGGTAGGAGTTAGCAAGCCGCCACTGGAAAATCCCTCTCTTCCCAGCCCCCTCTTGCTTGCTCTTAACCACTTTAGGCTAGGGGAATATTTATTGACCAACTACCTCTTCTTGGACATTCCATACAAGATCTTCTCTATTCTTACAATGCTGAGATTTACGTTTTATCATTCCCATTTCCATATGGGTCCCCTGGTTAGACAAAACAGGATTTGTCCTAGGCCCAGATTTCTATCCTTTGTGATAGAAACATCTCTAGAACGGAATAACCCTAAAATATCTTTCTAGTGATTTAGCTGGGTGATTTTTCTATGTTTTGCTTGGCCTCATTAATCCAAATCTAATGTCAAAATTATACTCAGCCCATCTGCTGAGTGGAATCATTCACTTTCCCCCACAGACTGTGATCCTCCAAGTTTCAATGACCAAGACAAGATGAGGGCTGGAAAACACGGCCATGAGACTTAAGAAGCACAGCCCACAGGACACCTGGGTGGCTCAGTTGGTTAAGCCGCTGCCTTCAGCTCATGTCATGATCCCAGGATCCTGGGATCGAGTCCCGCACTGGGCTCTTTGCTCGGCAGGGAGCCTGCTTCTCTCGCCGCCTCTGCCTGCCGCTCTGCCTACTTGTGTGTACTCTCTCTCTCTCTGGCAAATAAATAAAATCTTAAAATAAAAAAAAAAAAAGAAGAAAAAGAAGCCCAGCCCAGCAGACAGGGAAAAGGGCAAAGAAGCTACCAAGACACCTGAGCAGACTTAGGCCATCTGGGGAATGTAAGGAGCCGAGGCTGGGGAACTTCAGAGAAATGTCCTGAAGAGTGGAAAAGGGGCCTGAGGGAGTTGCCATTCTGACAAGATAAAATTAAAAGCCTTTACAAAGACACAATCCTCTCAGGCAGGCATCCCTACTCCGGGTGCCATGGTGATGGGCACGCTGGGTGTCAATGGGGAACAGGTATGTGCCACTCCCTGCTGCTCACCGGTGGTCTGTCCCAGAAGATCCCAGAAGATCTGGCAGACAGGAGCCGCCACCCACACCCGGCACTGCAGAGGAGTCTATCTGATTGTGAGGCAGCCTCTCCGGTTGAGGCTGCCTTCTCCGGAAATGGAGGGCGAAGACTGTCAACAGCTGGTTAATGAGGAAGAAGAAGCAAGCTGCATTTCCCCCGAGTCACGCACTTCCTCCTCATACCCTCTGTATTTCCTACAACAATCAATGTCACATGGGGGAGAAGTCGTCCCAACACTGATAGAACAATACCCAACCAGAAATGCTATTACAGCGAAAAGGGAAATCCCCAGCCCTGTCAGTGGGAAAGACAGTGGTAGACTCAGGCAGGGAGTCCCATTTACAAAACTTAAATTTGACATTAATAATGTATAACTACACCCATGAATTCCCCCCCTGTTTTGCTGGTTTGCACATGGCTGGATAAACCAACATAAAGACATTTCTTTTCAGGGCGCCTGGGAGGCTCAGTGGGTTAAAGCCTCTGCCTTCGGCTCAGGTCACCATCCCAGGGTCCTGGGATCCAGCCCTGCATCAGGCTCTCTGCTCAGCGGGGAGCCTGCCCCCCCCCCACCTGCCTCTCTGCCTACTTGTGTCTGTCTGTCAAATAAACAAATAAATAAAATCTTTTTTTAAAAAAAGACATTTATTTTCATTCTCACCTGATCATTTTATTTTCTGCTTTGAACCACACTTAGTCCCTTTTGCATCTCCTTGAACTCAGTTAATAGTCTTGGGATATTCCTCTTGTGTTCACTCCAGAAAGTATCCCCTAAACATTTCACACGGCACCCTGCAATTCACAGCCGAGTCCACGGTCCAATAATTCATATTATGTCAAGTGTTTCTTACAGACAAATCTAAGGAGAAAGCCCTTTTTCATGGTCTGGTTTCCCTATAACTTGGCAGAAAAAAAAGACAGAGGGAGATTCAAGACCATGATAAGCATTCTGCTTCAAACAGTTCTAAAACACCTGTTTACAAAAGCAGACAATCCTTTTTCATACAGACTTTTTCATGCAATGTTCTTATTCCTGTAGACAGTCTTCAGGATTCTTGGGAAGGAGAGGATCCCGAGGAACACCGTCTCCCCAGGCAGGAGAAGCCACCTCAACTCTAGCTGCTTCAGAGATCCCTAACCCAAGAGAGTACTAGAACATGAAGTGTTCAGAAACACTGGAGAGTCATTTAGCAAGGTGGATCCCCAGCCTCTTGCAACAACTTCTCATTCAGTCTCCCTCCCCAACCCCTCCCACACAGAGCAGGCTCCCAACACACCCCAAAACCCAGAGGTGGCCATGCTCCAACTCTTATCAAAGCCATCAAATCGAGGCAGAGAATGAATTTCTGCTTTCGAAAAGAACGGGTTTCTATCAAGGCCTCTGTAGTTCTGCTTAAGTACAGTGTGAAAAGTTTCGAAGTTTGGACGTGTAGAGATCGCTGCTGAATTTCTCGGGTGTGACCCATTTAAACCAGGTCATTTAAAAATGCTCTTTCAAAGTCTGATTATATTAACAACTGAAATCATCCAATCACCTAGAAGGAAGAATGAGAGATCTATATCCATCCCTTAATGTAAGGCCCTCTGGAAATTAAACTGTTTGGTGGGAGGAACAATCATCACTTTCAATTTCTTTTCCTTTTTAAGCAACTTACAGAGAATAATCTATTTTAAATAAAATAACAGGTAAAGCCACTTCTAAGTAGATTTTAAGGAAAACAGTCTCTTACGAACAACAACAGTGTGTGGCGAAGTTTGAGGGGGTCTCATAATCACAGAAGGATCAGGAAGCTAACCAGGGTTTCAAAATGACGAGGACAGGATGTGCCCAGAGAAAGAAATGTGCGCACTGGTGAAGCTGCCAAAGTTACTACTGCAAAGTACCCTGAACTTTAAAAGGATGGCAAGGGGTCACTCTGACCGCCCTCCCCCCATTCCGGTCGCCCTACAAACACAACAGCCCCCAGAGATATTTGGCGGGAGGGGGTAGATGCCCAGCGAGCGGGGGGGGGGGGGGGGCTGGAGGAAGGGGCCTGTCGGAGGTCCTGCGCGGTCACGAACGCGAAGGTTTCACTTTCGTTCAAGTAGGGGGGCGACGAGGTGGCAGTGAATCCCACCCACCCACCCCGGAAGCCCCCGGCGCGGCGAGCACAGGAACGCCCTTGGGCTTCCAGCTTCGCGGGCCCGGGAACGCACGGGCGTGCTCGGTGCGGGAGGGGGGCGGCTGGGAAGCCGCGGGAGGCGCGGGAGCTCCAAAGAGCACCTACCTGCACCGCTGCGCGCTCAGAGCCCAGGGCCCGGCCGGGGCGCGCAGGTGCTCGAGGGCGGCGTGGGGCCGGCCTGGGCGGGCGGGGCGCCCATCGTGCCGGGCTGGCTGCGCTCTTCCGCGGCGGGGGGCCGGGAGGGATCCCCTCCGCTGGGCTCCCGCCTCTTCTTCACCCGGCTGAGGACACGGCGGGTCCCGCGGCCGCGGCAGCAACAGGCGCGGCGGCGCGGGGGCTGCGGCGACGGCGGCGGAGGTGTCTGCGCGCGGCTCGCGTTTCCTCCTCCCCGGCTGGGCGAGCGCGGGGGAGGCGAGGGGAGGGCAGAAGCCGGGATCTCCCAACCCGGTCCCCAGGGACCTAAGAGGGGGACGCGGTGCTCCTTCCCTCCCCACTGCGCCTTGTGACTCTGCCCGAGCGGCACGGCCGGGACAGGCGAGTCACACGCGGGTAACAGCTGCTGCAGTGCGGGTCCGCCGCGGCCTCCCTCCTCTCCCCGCCTCTCCCCTGCGGGACGGCCCATCCTCAGCGCGCGGGGCTGGGCGGTGGGGGAAGGGGGGTTCCGGGCGACGCCCCAGCCAGCCCCGGCGCAGGGTCCTGGCCCGCCGTCCGCCTGGGCTCCGAGCACGCGGGGCCCCGCGCGTGATGAAGGCCCTCGCGGCGGGATGTGCGGTCGCACGCCGTGTCCTCGGCAGCCTATTTATAGCAGGTGGCGCTGCCCGCCGCTCTCGTCCCGCCGCGCTCTCAGCAGGTGGCACTGCCCGCCCGCTCTTCGCTCCCCCGCGGTAGTGTCACCTCCCCGGCACCCTCGCTTTCACCCCGCGGAACGGACGGAGTGAGAACCGCACGGAACGCGGGAAGGCGACCTCGCCACCTGGCCGTCGCCCGCGCCGCCCCTTCGTCCCGTCCCAGGGTTGGACACAATGGCAAGGAGGGAACTGAGGCAGGGCCATTCTCTGGGGGCGCCGGCAGGCGAAGCAGGACAATCAGGGGCTCAGACAGCGAAGGCTGAAGGGTCGCCCCCCCACCCCGAAACCCCAGTCAGCCCCATTTCTGAACCGCGCGGGTGACGCAGCCGCGCGACCCGGGTCCTCTTCCCTCCCGCGGGTCCAGCGCGCGCGCGCACACACACGCACATGCACACAAGGCGCACATGTCCCCCTCGCCTCACCTCTCCTCCCTTCGCGGCGCCTACCCTAGAGTGGCGTTCGGGGAAGTTCCCGGCGGCCGCGGGGTGTAAGAAGAGACCCGGGAGACGGAAGCCTGCGGCGAGAGCGGGCTCCCAGGCGGAGCGGATGGTCGGGCGTAGGAAACCCCCGGGCCGCCGCACTCCTGCCCAGCAGGTAAACGGGGGCAGGTTCAACACCGGGGGACAGGTGCGCGAGGGTGATCTGAGGCAAGTAGGGGACGGAGCACCAGCTTCAGAGAGGAGTGAGCAAGGAAGGGAGAGCAGGGAGGAGAAAGAGCCGTGGAGAAGCCCCGCGGCCACTTGCAGGATTTTTTTTTTTTTTAATCTTCTCTCATTGGAGCTGGAAGCTGACTTGAGGGAAGTGGCGGAGACTTTGGGCAGCAGAGTTGGACTTAAACCCAGATCCCAACTCCATCACCGGGTGCGCTAGGCAAGCTGCTGGACCTCTATTCTCTTCCTTTTCCAGTAGACCTACCCTATGGAGTTCCTTGATCCCATTTCTCAGGACGCTCCCATCCAGGGAGGGTATATTTCAGTGGAACACAAAAGTTTTATCCACAGCTTGATTTTAAAACGCTCATAAAATGTGGTAGCTCTTCTGGGAGCCTTCCTGGGTGGCTCAGTTGGTTAAGGTCTGTCTGCCTCCTGCTTAGGTCATGATCCTGGAGCTCCTGGATCAAGCCCCTTATGGGGCTCCCTGCTCAGCTGGGAGTCTGCCTCTCCCTCTGCCCTTCACCCTGTTCATGCGCTTTCTCACAAGTAAATAAATACAATTTTTTTAAAAAGTGATAACTGTATTCCGAGAGGCGCCAGTCTATTTGGGGGAACTGTGGTAGGTATTTGACATAGATTGTCTCTAATCTTAACAAAAATTCTGCTGTACAGAGATGATGAAATCCTCCTTGACTAATGAGGAAAATAAGAGGTTAATGCCTCTTGGAAGCCTCAAGCTAGTTGGTGCTGGGACCTCCCCAAAAACCAAAGCTACTAGTAACACATTTCTCTCCTGCCACTGTGTACCCCTCTTGTAGCACTCAGCTCTTTCTGTTATCACATAGTTATTTGTGTACTTGGCTTTGACTTTTTTCAAGAGAGCTGAAGAACATATGCAGACACAAATATTCTAGTGGTTGGAACATTTATTGGGTCATGGAAATTGTTCTTCATTAGGTTAAAAGACCAGGTAAAGCATTTAAGCCATCTTGTTGTCTCTTGGATCACACCATGATTATTTCACATCTTTATCTCCAATTCCCCCATACAGTTCTCATTCCTTCTCTGCAGCAGCCCTCTGAACATAGCTACCTCCAGGGAGCTAGGATGTCGAGACAGGCACACCGTCATCCATTTCACTGACACCCCCGAACTGCCTTCCACACGTATCCTGCCAGATGATGGTTGAAACTGTGACCGAACAACCTAACAATACTGCCGGCCAGTGACTGCCCCTGGGAGGTGGGGTCAGGCCAAGGCTGAGCACTGCATTGGGAACATCCCGGCTCAAACCCCCTCCCACCTGCCACTCCACTCCCTTTTTTCACCCTCACTAGTCCCCTTCACCCCAACTCCATCCATACCCCCCAGTATCAGAGTACAGGAAAGCTTAGTACAGGTAGGCAGCTAGATGGGGTGCTCATCAGGTCACCAACGTAGAAAGTGAACAGGGTGGGGAGCAGAGGTAGGCCAAGACCCAGAGTCTCTCATATTATTGTGGTGTGGAGGGGGGAAACTTCCTTCTCCCCACCCCCCTGCTAAAATCTAGCAAGTTGCAGCTCAGAGTTACAACCTAGTGGGAAATGACAGGACCGTTTGCCCTGATCCCACCCTGGGTTAGAGAAGGGCCATGGCCTGGTGAGAAGCGGTGATTTCTGCATCACTTGTCCAATTTCCAGGGCATGTTGGTGCCTTTGGAATGATAAGGGATTTTTCATACTCTTAACTTCCTGGATACAGAACTTCCTTTATGAGATGTGAGAAAGATTTCCAAACCTTTTTGTCATAAAGTATTGTCTCAGAGAGTAGGGAGAGCCTGCCATCAATCTCTTTTGCACTCATGTCCAGCACAAAGGGAAGAACTATTTGAGAGGGCCTTGGAACTGATGGTGATACCTGGGCTAGCAGGTTGAAGACCAGCAAACTGGGAGGGGACATCCATGTTGTCCCAGTGTAGAGTGGACAGGTAAGAGCTAACCACCCAGCTAGTATCTGCCAAATACCATTGCTCTCAGAGGAAAGTATCTCCTTGCCCTTATTGTACAAGGATATCACTGTGCGTGGGGGTGGGGGGCAGTGGACAACAGGGCCTTGGTGATGGCTACAGAGAGCTCCCTGGCTGCCCAGGAAGGTATTCTGTCCATTGTTCTTTAAGTCACCAATAACAAAACTGAGTAGGGAGTGGGGCTAAGCCCTGCCGTCACTCTGCTTCAGACCCTTGATTCTCTTGACTGGTGTGACCCAGGCACGTAGAGCTCTTCCCCACATGGGGAATTTACTCACATTTTGGCTCAGTTAGTGAAAACTCCCAACAGCTGCCACCACCTCCTTGTGTGGACAACATCTGCACCCCAGCTCCTCCTGAAATCCTGCCATGAATCATTCTTTTGGGGGCTTCCTTTATAGGTTTTTTTTCCCTAATTTAGTCCTTTGCAGCATATTTAATTGTTCATTGTCAATGGTCAGGAACATTAATATTGACTTTAAGATGGTCATGGAGCTCTAGAAAATTGTGAGCCATTGATGCCATTAAATCAAGTGGGAAGCCCAGGGACTGAAAGAAGAAACAGAGGCCACTTTACTTTTTAAAAGGCTAAGGGAACCATATATAAATCTAGAATGAAAAGTCTTTGGTTAATGTAGAAAAGCAACCTTTCATAAAACTACTCATTATTATTAAATCTATCAGGTGTTTAAATGTTCATAGTCATTTGGAACCCAAACACATTGCTACGATAAGTTTTCACCTGATTTCTAAATATACATAATAAGGTAAGCGTTCTTGACTAGTGGGCCTATTTCCACAATTGGCATCAGTAAAGGCAAGAAATTAAGATTACACAGGAGAGAACGCTAGGACAGTAAGGTGGTTCACTGGGGATGCTTGCTCCCACGATTGGGGGTGGCTTTCTGGAGCCCGAGGTGGAGAAGGTTCCTGAGGCAAGCCCGAGCTCAGTGGGAGAGTGAAAGAGAAGGGGAAGCAGCATGGGAAGCATGGAAAAAGGCAGCATTGCAGAAGCAGGAGCAACACTGGGTGGTTCCTCAATCCTGCCAACCAGAGGCATAACTAAAAACAGCACATTAAGTTATTAGCTTTAGGGAATATTCCTCATTGGGGCACCTGGATGGCTCAGGTGGTTAAGCGTGGACTCTTGGTTTTGCTTGAGGTCATGATCTCAGGTTCCCGAGATCGAGCCCCACATCAGGCTCCACATCAGTGGGGAGTCTGCTTATGGTTCTCTCTCTCTCTCTCTCTCTCTCTCCTGGCCCTGCTCCCTGTGTACTCAAGTGCACTCTCTCTCTCAATAAGTGAATAAATCTTAAAAAAAAAAATCCTCGTTGACAAGGAAATGGATTGAAGTCAAATGAGAGAATACATTACATGGTTTAGCCTACAATACAAGAGCCTTGCAATTGCTTTCTCAAAGGCACAAGAGTGATAAAACATACTACAGTAAACAATAAAATAAAATGAACAGATAGCCAATGTGGATCTTGGAATTTCAGCAGTTTAAATAAACAAAAATTGTACTGCATGGGAGACTCATGCTTACCGTGGAGGAGACAACATAAATCTCTGTGCAGTGAGAAGAAGTGAACTTATAGAGCAAACGAGAGGGCTTCTGTCAAGTGTCTAATTGCCTTTTATGGACAAAGCATGTAAAACTCTGGGCACTGGTTCCATTTCCCTTTTCAGCTTCCTCTCCTGTTTGTTAAATTGTTGCTCTCTCTACACAAGCAAGGGTTCCACGCAGCCCTCTGACAGTATCCAGCCTTTACTTGGGGTTCCCACTGGCCACATGAGCTGGTTTTGTGGGTTTGGACGCCAAGCATCAAGCTACGCAAGTGTTAGATAGCATGTCACCTTTTGTTATGGCATCTGAATTTGTCTAGAGTCAGTGGGAATTTCTCTGCATAAATTGTAAGAGTCCTGGATCTCTGGGATTTTACCCAGACCTGAAAGGGAAGAATGACCAAACCTCCAACACTGCAAGATTCCCACGTCATTTAATCCCAAAGGCTGTTATGACTTTGTTGGTGCAAAAAGTGTAATCTCACGTAGAAAAATGCAGTTGCTGGCTAACTGGTCTCCCTACTTTTGTCCTCACCACCCTGCAGTCTATGTTTAATATAGCAGCCAAGGGAAGGTGCTGAAATATTAGTTGGGCCATATCACTACTCTACTTAGAGCCCTCCCAGGCTTCCCAGATGTCTTAGAGTAAAGGTCAGTCATTGTAATGGTTTGTAAAGCTCTATAGGACCTTCCCCTTCCCCCACCCACACCACTACCTCTGCACTTCATTGCCTGCTACCAGCCCTGGGTCACTCTGCACACACTGACCTTGCTCTTCCTCATCCCTGCCAGGCATACACTTGCCCCAGGGCCTTTGACTCTATCCTTTCTGCCAGGGGTACTCTTGCTTCAGATACCCACATTAGCCCTACTTAATTTACCTTCTTAAGTCATTGTTTAAAATATTATTCTCTCCATAAGGCCTTCTCTCTCCAAATTTTTGAAAATGGAAACCAATGCTACACCCCCCCAAGATTTCTTATCCCCTTTTCTTGATCTATATTTCTCCATAGCATGTATTGCTTTCTAATATGTTACTTGTACATATTTTGTTGTTGTTACTTGTGTATCTTGTCATTTGTGTATCTTGTTATGGTTCCCTCTTCCACCACC